>JACXGJ010002250.1:0-51704 GCA_016801105.1 Esox niger | reverse complement strand
AGAAACATCAAGCAAATCCAGATAAATGAATATAACTTGTTTAGTTATATTATTTGAAAAAATAAAAGCAGCCTCTGTTATGACCTATGAACATACAGTCCCCTCCTAAAGTATTAGAATGGCAAGGAAAATTCCTTTGTTTTTGTTGTTCACCTGAAGACATTTGGGTTTAAGATCAAAAGATGAGTTTGAGACAAGAGCAGAATTTCAGCTTTCATTTCCTGGTATTCACATCTAGATGTGTTAAACAACTTAGGACATATCACCATTTGTATTAGATCACAGCATTTTTAGGGGAGCTGTTATTTTGAAGGATGTTATTTATATTGGAGTTATTTTGAAGGCGTTTGTAGTTGAAGTAGAAGTTACTATGACTGTTCTCAGCCTCACTTAACGCTTTGTGAGTATGACAATATGTGAGTCTGACAATGCCCCAAAAAGGACACTGTTGTTTTGGAACAATATCAGACTGATTTTAGACCTGGGAATAGTACTATTAAAGCAACTACACAGGTTATAAATTATATTAAGGCTTTGATTAGTCAACTAAGTGACTTAGACAAAGAAATCCATACACCTCCCATTCTGACATGACTTAGTCACTCACCTGTTGGCCCTTCAGCCTACATATGTTTGGCAACTGTGTGGGCAAATGGTCTCACGTGCAGCGAGCCTACATAATGACCCAATACACAGCCAAAAGAAACCTAAGTGACGGTATATTTCTAATATAAATAATGAAAACTGTGCGATAAGACTTAAAACAAAAGCATACTGCATGTCTGCACATCTAAAATACACACTTCAAGCAAACACAATTTTATATGTCAAATATGGTTATTGACCAATCAAGACTCAAATATTAGTCCATGCGTCAATAACTGTATTATAGGTCATAACGTAGACATTACACTATTACTTGTAATTTATCACAGTGATTAAGTTATGTCTCGTGCACTCACAGCTGCATGGAATGCAGGTCCCGGATTATTTTTTGGACTCTGGGACTGATGGTCCGATAGAAGATATCCAAATATTTCTCAATATATAACCAATGTCACCTTGCAAAATAATTAAAAGATCAGTGCAGCTTTTTCTTTCCTTTCCAAAGAATTCGAAAAGGAAGGTTTTGATTGAGGAACAGAAGGGTTAAAATGTAAAGCTTTTGGTTTCTGGATATTAATGCTTTTCAGTGGCATAGTGCACTGGTCATCTCTAGGGAAAAAACGAATCAGCCCATGCTGTGATACTGTCATGTTTACTTGCCTTACGTGGTACCAACTATAACAACAGTATCAACAAACGGCCCACACATTTAAAGAGGGTTACCCAACTGGAAATATTGATTGTAATAAGAAAGAATTATACAATTATACAATTTCCAGAGCTGTATTTTGAGTGTACATTTTGTAAAACAAAATGGTAATGTACCATTTTATATTAAGTAAGTTGAAAAAATTGGTCTGAACACTAAGACAATACACTTTGTTAAAACCTCCTTTGATATACATGGTCTGCTCTCAGATAAATATCATTTCTTTGTCTTGATAAGACAGAGTGAAGTTGTCTCATCCTCCCGTGCCTCTGTGCTTGCCGTCTTACAGCACCTAATGCGTTGCCATAGCACCTCATACAAACCGATTTGAGCTAAATATGGCATTGTTATCAAGTTGTTACCAAATTCGTACTTCAAATTACATGTGGAGTTTGCTCAAGCTATTTTTGAACTACAAAATTACTTCAAATGCTGATGTTGACACTGATATTACTGCGCAGTTTTCTAGCTTCATAGTCACAGATATATAAATGAGACTTACAGACAGCCCATATTGATAGAGCTTTGCATTTTGTGTTCTGTAGTTGACTAGAGTCACAAAAAAATTCGAAACATTTCCTGTTGCCTTCTGGGTAATTATAACACAATTAATTTCTACACCGGATCATAGGCTACTCAGGCAAATACAGAAATGTGAATCATGATTGAATCTTAAATGAATGTACACACCAAAGGCTCTGATAGTATTCTTGACAATGTTAATGTATAGCTGACAGAAACAAAACAGGCGTTGGAGTTGGACTACATCTTATCAAAACCTCTCTCTATGTTTAGATACATATGCATTCACAAAGAATTTGAATCACTGGCTTTAAGCTTGTGAAACAACAGAGCTAACAGAAAGAGTAGGCTAAAGCCCATCCTCTGCAAACCAATGTGCACTCAAGGAGCAAACTAGCTTCTTGTCTTAATTTACACCTGAAACGCGTTAATAATTGGTGGTGTTAATCTCTATTTGATAACAAAAGAAAGCCAAGACCTAACCGGGACCTCTTCTTGCCAATGAGGAGCAATTTCAACTCAAAACTTCTAACAGTCTCAGGAAATATGTTCACAATTCTAAATATGAAAAAGTAATTATTTAGTCATGTTTAAGGTCTTATTAGAAAAGAAAATGAATCTCCTCAAATATCACAATAGCATTTTCATTTAAGATGGAAGGGTTTGAATGGAAGATAAGCCTACTTATTCTATATTCTTACAGCATCCTCTAATAATTGGTTGCAATCTCACACTTGTCCCTCAAAATAAATTAAAGGCATTACTTCAGGATGTGCTTTGGGAGAAATGTGTTTGTCTTTAGGTCTAGTCAGGTGTTTGCTTTTGAAAACTGTCTCTTTCTGTTGTAGTGCTTGCAATTCTTTGTTGGAAATTTTTCTTTTAATTTATATAAAACACAGTAAGAGAGAACTTTTTGTTCATGGTTTTCTTCCTTAATTAATTAAAAGTAAATACATGAAATAGTAAATAAATGAAATAGTTTAGGGCAGTGGTTCTCAACCTATTTGCCTCCAAGTTCCCCACTCGACAAAGCAAATACTGTACATCAGGACCCCTTAAAATAAGAATTGAAATATTTCCTCTCTTTTTTCATTAGAATTATTACATAAGCAATGTTTTAAACAGCAAAAAAAAATCTAACAATTGGCTTCTTTAAAATACAATCCTAAATATGTACAGTCAGATGAACTGCACAAGTGTGAGGACTGCTGCTACTATTGCATGATGCTTGCATGAGTATTCAACCCTGTGTTGTGGAATATCTCAGTAAAAAGAGATAAAATAAACTGGTAAGTGTCTTAATGAGGACACAGTTACCTTATCGTTAGCATTCACCTGTGTAGCATTAAAGTTGCTGTCATATTTTCTGAATAGAAACCCCACAGCCGAATTATTGGACAGTCTGTGACTGAAGGAAAATGAAGACCAAAGGGCATTTTACTGAATTTGTAGATAAAGTAATACATATGCATGGATTAGGATTAGGAAAAGAGTACAACAAATCCACTGGGAATAGTGGGTTTGGATATCCCAGTGAGCACAGTTGGATCTATAATTAGGAAGTAGAAGCTGTATCACTCCACTCAAGCACTGCCAAGAAAAGTCTGTTCCTCAAAACCCAGCACTCAAACAAGGAGACTTGTTAGGCAAGCCACAGAGGTCCACAAACACTTTGAACGAGCTACAGAGTTCATTGGCTGGGAAGTGGAGTAATGGTGCACCAGTCAACCATATCAAGAGCTCTGCATAACACTGGCCTGTATGCGATGGCAGAAATAAAGAGGCCGTTACTCAAAAAGTACCATCTGAAAGCATGTCTGAATATTGTCAGAAAATATGAGAGTGGATGCAGGTCAGATGAGAACAAGATAGTGCCTTTTGGTCAAATTCAGGGCTTTGTGTGGAGGAGACAAACCACTGCTATGTCATATCCTCAGT
Organism: Esox niger; assembly: GCA_016801105.1. NCBI lineage: Eukaryota > Metazoa > Chordata > Actinopteri > Esociformes > Esocidae > Esox > Esox niger. The sequence goes on along the minus strand of JACXGJ010002250.1, from coordinate 47,929 downwards.
CTTTTCGATCACTGCTATGTGTAGATGACGCTAATCTTATTTTCTACTTCTGGATTTCCGACACCCCGGTGACAATACATACGTTTGCTTGCCCGGCTAACATGTCAAATTGGATGGCCCGCCACCTCAAGCTAAACCATGACAAGACTGAGCTGCTCCATTGTTTTTCATTATTTGTTTCATAAAAGTGGTGGTGATTATACCTCATGTTTTGCCTTTGTTTTGGTAGAAAAGGATTTTAGTTTGAAAGTAAATTATACAAAACTAGTCTCTTAAGGGCAATAGCAAAGGCTTTTAATTATACCATGCGTGTATAGCCCACAGTTGCATGCGATGGCTTTACTTTCTTGTAGGGATGTTTTGTTCGTTACATATATAAAAGGTTTGTTATTTTTATTGTTTTTTGCTTGTCATGTCAAGGCGCCACTTGAATAATGTATGTAAATTGCTCTACATAAAATCATCAGCAAAATAAACAAAATCCACCTTACGATCTCCCATTTTCTGCAGTTCATTTCCTGTCTGATGATGTGAAACTTACATAAATCTAGCTGTAATGATACCATGGTGACTTTTTTACACTCTTGCTTGTAACGTATGTATTATGCTTGTTAACTTAAATAAACATTAAGTAACCTTTTGAATATAATGTAATGCCGTCTTTTGATTTTAGCTAATCCAAATCCTGAACGTGTCTCCAACTCAAGTGGATTTAATAGTGTAATGCATTTAAAAAAAATATATATTTAAAATATTTGGGTCATGAATTACTACATGGGGCTCATCATTTAGAGTAGGTGCAGCGTCATCTGATTCATGAAGTCAGTTAGGTGTGATGAAAATCCTTTATATTCTAAACAAACATTTGAAATGCAATACACATTAATGCAGTTGTATTGCATGTTTTCATAATCCAATATTACTAATTACTAATAGTTATTAAGTTCGGAAACAATTAAGTCACTTAAGCCTTATCTAAAGTTATATGAAAGACACATGAGCTGGTTATTTTCCTAACACAAATGGAAAGTTGGCTAGCAGGGACAAAATCCTCCAGCACCTGCAGCACGCCAGGAACATGGTTGTCTAATACAGAATAATTGTTTGCAAATGGGTGAAGATCTTTTGGAGACATACAGTAGTAAATATTAAACTAAAGCAAATGTGTTTATATTGGAGACCTATTACGTATTAAATTAAACTGCCTAATCAGCCATCAGCAGTAGAGCATGCCATTTTCACACATCTCTTTGCTCTTTCTAACGTGTTTCAAAATGGTGTTTAATTTAGAAATGTCACCCTCATGCATATGTATGATATGGCCTTTTGTAGAACAGAAATAAGAGATACAGCAGTGTGTTTGCATTTCCCTTTAATACAACACTTTGACTGTTTATTCTGGACAACAGTTCAGATCACAGACTGGAGCTTTTGACATTCTTTACTAGCCAAAGCAACAGTTCAAGTCAGTAAAAACACAAAGTTATTAGTAACAAAGTGTAAAAATGTAATAAATGCGGCAGACAAAAATAAAAAAGTCATGAATGACACTAAGCAAAGTCCTCAGATGAGGTGAACTAATATGATAAGCACTTGCACCTTTGTCTCACTCACAAAAAATGACTACCTACAGACAACATGAGCTAAAAGAGATCGTCATAGCCATGCAAACCCCTGGCAATGAACAATGGCTACATACACTATTTGGGTCAGGAGACTGTGATGGCCACTCCAGAAGCTTCACGATTTTCTGCTGTAACCACTGAAGGGTCAACTGGACCTTGTGCTTTAGGTCATTATTGTACTGAAAAGTCCAATAGTGTCCCATGCGCAACCATGTGATAATAAATGGCTTCATATGATCTCTGTGCTTACATGAAAGTTGTTTGATCAGTCATATTTCCAAAACCAACGCCAAAATGTTCCAGTTTCTGCCAGGACACAAATTTATAAGCACAACTGTACCTATAAATATCAGCTGAGCCAGCACAGGTAAAACACATTCTCCCAACACAATATCACCTCTAAATGTAACTAACAATAACTGATACTATGATATCTATCTCTATCTATATATTTTTATCGATATCTATCTCTATACCTCTATATTTCTACCTCTATATCTATCTATCTATATATATATCTATATATATATCTATATATATACACACACACACACACTTTCAAATATGTTGGATTCGCTAGTCTATAAATCTACTGTCTGCCCACACAATGGCTTGACGCCATCACATTCTGCTATAAATAAATCTGTTTTTTTGGTACAGACGTTTACTTTGTCCATCTGACTCATTTGAAATCCACCAATAGAAGGCATTCATGAATTGCATTGCATAGAATTTTAGAATGCCAAGTTTTCTGTTGGATCAGAGTAAAAGACTCTGTAAACCACTAAACTCACAAGTGCATCTACAGTACTTCAACTGTTTGAGCTATCAATGTAAAACCTAAATGCTCTAGGGAAGACATTGATTTTATTCCCTAACGTACTGTATAATGTGTGGTGAAAGGATTTAACAAATCGGTGGGAGGAAAAAAAGAATAGGGAGAAAAGAAATGCCTTTATTGTATAATCCTAATTATTTGATGGCCCCCATGGTCATGCAGCAAAGTTGTTTAAATGAGGTAAAGTGGTGGTGTCAAGAGCCCGATAACTAGGTCCGCCTTCTGTACTGTTTGCCTTCCTGAGTGTTCTCAGCTAAATGTTAAGAGGCGATACTCTATTATGTGGCTCCACTGTGTTGTGTCTAATAAGGGCAAGGTGGGGATAGATTAATTTATGTAGGGAAGGATCACGATTCATGCAGGCTGGTTCTCGGTCCAATTTAACCTGACAGAACCACTGTGAACTGATTCATTATAAATTAGGGTCTTGCAGGATGTAGCTCTCTTTTTGTGCCTTGTCTAACTTTGGTAGCTCAGTTCTGATTTGAACAAACTAATAGACTAACAGAGTATCCCTAGCCAAGCACGCGCATTCCCAGGACATAAAATGCATTTGTATGATAGTTTTATTTAACAAGAAATATTGAACATAATTGCACATTTAAATGGCAGGTCAATTCCCTAATTATTTTTTGCTACATTCATTGGCTATCACTGAACTAATGGAGTTGTGCTCAATCTGAGTAGAATTGTTTAAGGGAATTGATTTCCTCAAAATATTTAGATTGTTGTTGACATGTCAACAGTCGGAGAAAGGTATCAATGCCAGTGTTTTGGAATCCAAAGTCTACAAAGTGAAAACAGTTGAGGCTCCTGGTTGGACCAAGTTGGAGCTAAAGCACTGTCAAGTAAAAACTAAACACCCAGCTAACATCTGATTTCATGGACAGACGTTCGCAAAAAGGTATCTCAGAAGATGCTCAGCCCATTCCCTGCACACCCTTCCTTCCTCTATTCCTTCTTGGCAGATTTTATTGGGCTATTTCTAGACATGGATAATGTATCACTTCACAAGAAATCCACATGCTACAAAATACTGACAATGTGAACAATAAGTTCCAAAGACTTTGAAAAGAAGATTGATGACTGGCCTATTGGGTCCACTGGCCCCTAAAATGATGTGATCGTTGTTTGCTTTCTAGACTGCTAGTATGCTGAATAAAGCCGATAAGGACATGTCGTGCCACTTGAAGGCTTCAAGCTTGGTGTGACAATTCATGACTCCAACCGGGTCACAGGTCACAACTATTTACACACCCTGCAAGAAAGAGATGAGATCTGCGGTGACAGGCAGTTCCAACAGAACCAGGGGACTCCCACGCTTGTATCAACATATACATGCAGTCAATGTGTGTCTTCATTCCAGTCGTATCACTTATGGATATCTGTTACAGCGATATTGAGAAAGTCTTTTCACAGGGTGTTGATTAGATCAAGGAGGGAAGGCGACAGTAGACTTTACATTCAGTGGATATAAAAAGTCTACACACCCCTGTTAAAATGGCAGGTGTTTGTGACTGAAAAAAATAGACAAAGATAAATCATGTCAGAACTTTTCCACCTTTAATGTGACCTATAATGTGAACAATTCTATTGAAAAACAAACTGTAAAAAAACTCAAAATAACCTGGATGCATAAGTGTGCACACCCTTAAACTAATACTTTGTTGAAGCACCTTTTGATTTTATTACAGCACTCAGTCTTTTTGGGTGGGAGTCTATTAGCATGGCACATCTTGACGTGGCAATATTTGCCCACTTTACTTTGCAAAAGTGCTCCAAATCTGTCAGATTGCGAGGACATCTCCTGTGCACAGCCCTCTTCAGATCACCCCACAGATTTTCTATTGGATTCAGGACTGGGCTCTGGCTGGGCCATTCCAAAACGTTAATCTTCTTCTGGTGAAGCCATCCTTTAGTGGATTTGGATGTGTGCTTTGGGTCATTATCGTGCTGAAAAGTGAACTTCATCTTCAGCTTTCTAACAGATGCCTGAAGGTTATGTGCCAAACTTGCCTGGTACTTGGAACTGTTCATAATTCCCTTCACCCTGACCAAGGCCCTGGTACCAGCTGAAGAAAAACAGCCCCAAAGCATGATGCTGCCACCACCTTCACTGTGGGCACGGTGTACTTTGGGTGATATGCAGTGTTGCGCCAAACATACCTTTTGGAATTATGGCCGGAAAGTTCAACCTTGGTTTCATTAGACCATAACACATTTTCCCACTTGCTTTTGGGAGACTTGGCTGGCTTGGATGTTTTTCTTTGTAAGAAAAGGCTTCCGCCTTGCCACCCTAACCCATACACCAGTCATATGAATACGGGAGATTGTTGTCACATGTAGCACACAGCCAATACTTGCCAGAAATCCCTGCAGCTCCTTTAATGTTGCTGTAGGCCTCTGGGAAGCCTCCCTGAGTAGTTTTCTTTACGTCTTTTCATCAATTCTGGAGGGACGTCCTGTTCTTGGTAATGTCTCTGTAGTGCCATATTTTCTCCACTTGATGATTACTGTCTTCACTGTGTTCCATGGTTTATCTAATGCTTTGGAAAAAATGTTGACCCTTCTCCTGACTGACATCTTTCAACAAGGAGATCCCTCTGATGCTTTAGAAGCTCTCTGTGAACCATGGCTCTTGCTCTGAGATGCAACTGAGAAAATGTCCAGAAAATAGGACAGCTGAACTTTTTTTGTGATTAATCAGGGTCACTTCAAATGATGGCAGGTGTGTAATGACTGTTCTGACATGATTGATCTTTATCTTATTCTTTTACATCAAGACCAATTGTGTAGGCACATTTCTTTCATTTTCAAAGGGAAATGTTTTCCCATTCTTGCTTGATACAGCTACCCAACAGTTCAGGGTCTCTTGCCATATTTTTCATGTCATAATGCACCAAATGTTTTCAATGGGTGACAGCTTTGGACTGCAGACAGGCTAGTTTAGACTGCCATGTGCTGGCGTACTGTGTTCACAGACAATGGTTTTCAGAAGTGTTCCTGAGCCCAATGCAGTGTTTTCCACTACAGAATCGTGTTTGTTTTTAATGCAGTGCTGTCTGAGGGTCCGATGATCATGGCCATCCAATATTTGTTTTCGGCCTTGTCCCTTGCATAAAAAGATTTCTCTGGATTCGTTGAATCTTTCAATTATTTTTTGTTTTGTAGATGATGTGATCCCCCACTCTTTTCAATTTTACATTGAGAAACGTTACTCTTAATCTGTTTCACTATTTGACTGCCCAGTCACAAAGTGGTGAACCCCAACCCATCTTCTGAAAAAAATTATCTGGGTTGCTCTTAATACCCAATCATGTCACTGACCTGTTACTGATTAACCTAATAGTTGTGAGATGGTCTTTTGTTGCCCCTGTGCCAACATTTGTGCATGTGGCTGGCATCTAACTAAAAATTGCTATGCATTTTTTTTAAATATAATGTCTCAGTTTCAACATTGGACATGCTGTCTTGTTACTATTTTATGTTGAATATAGGGTTTAAATGAGTTGCACATCCTTGCATTCTGCTTTTCTTTACATATTTCAAATCTTCCCATCTTTTTTGGAAACTGGTTTTATTTACGCACGCGCACGCGCACACGCACACCAAACCCCAACACCAAAAATATGCTTTGAGTCAAACTGTAAACTACTGATCCATGATTCACAATAATTAACTGTTGAGCCATCGATCGTTTTAATAAATCTCATATACTAATCCTCTTTAGAATTGCTAAAGCTATTCTAGACAGGTTTATTTAAAGTCATTAATGGTGACGGATGGGTCGTTATCACTGGCTAGATTCTGTTCAAACACATTCATGACCAAAGATCATTGACATCAGATTCTATTAAATATAGTATTAAGAGATGATTTTCTCTCTACACCAGCTTTGTCTCCTAAACAATTGAAGTAAAATTCAGTCTCCCGTCTAGATCATCAGAGGAATGTGCAAAAAAAAGACAGATCCAAAAGAATGCACTGTAGGATGAATAAACAAATTGAAGTTGGCAGAATTTTTCAAAATTCAAAAGGCCTCCAGGGTCAGCTGTAGTTCTTGTGTGCAAAACATTGCACCATGCAGAGCAAGCCATCCTCAGCATTTTATATGCAGAGTAGATCAAAACATATTTGACTATCTGGACACTTTTAAGATGAAATAATTGTTCTAAATGTCATCTCATCGTCATAGTGCTGTGCCTTTTTGTAAGAACAGACAGAAATGTCCAATCCCACAAAACAGATTCCAAATGAAGAGGTAAAGAGAGATAGCACTAAAGGTGCTGAATACATATATAAGCTTTTCTTCTGAATCTAGTCAATAACATGTTCAATAAATAAAGTGTTCTCTGTGGGGATATTTCCCTAGCAGGATGATATTCTCTTTTATTACTCTTCTTTGTTCATGGAATAACTCAAACAGAATGCATTTATGGGACAGGCTACTAACATAAAATATGGCCATCTTTAGGGTCATTGGGGTGTTGTTTAGTGACCCTTACCCCCAAAAGATTACACATGGGGTCAAACCAAAATGTATTGATATCGAACGACATAGGGTAAGAGGCTGGAGAGAAATTATGTGTAATAGAATTAGAACCGGACACGTTATGGAAACCGGTAAAGCATTGGTTGTTTTCCATGGTCAGTAGAACTTTCTGATAGGATTTATTTGTATGGAACAAGGGAGCAATATTTTTCTGGTCTCATCAGCTGTTTACAGCAGAGGACAGCAAAATACTGTCTGATTTAAAACTGTTAAGTCCTCAAGATAGAATTCATTGTTGTGTTTCCGTGACTTATTGTCAGTGGTGCAAAGACATGAATATTCTGACAGCCAGGGGCACACTAACACAGAGACATAATTTACACACACGGCACTTGTGTTCAGACCGTATGCCAGATCAGAGACTGCAGGGACCGCAAAGTTTTCTATGGATGGGTGAGTGAACTGGACCATGTTACTACGACTAAATGTGTGGCCTAAAGTCTAGTGGTCGACGTCGCAACCTCCAGTATGCATGTGCATCTGGAACATGGGATAATATCCAGCCCAGTGTTCTTCCTGCAAAATTGTGGTTCTCTTCTGGTCAGAAATCAAATAAAGAGTATAGAGTATGGTAGTAAAACATATATATTTCTATAGAATTGTAGTGGTATAGCAAAAATTAACAGGGCAGAAAAAAACTGACTTCAAAGTATTTTTACTTTGTTACTTTACACCACTGCTTATTGTCACATGAACACATTTATCATATTCACAACCAGTATATCTTAATGTTAATCAGATATAGGAAATGGTCCGTCTATAGTATTCTTAAAGGGAATGTGGCACCAAGGGACATATAATGGCCTATGGGATCAGTCTCTGTGTGTGCAGTAGGTTAAAACAATAGGCAAATCAATGCGTATCTAGTCCACTCCCAAACACACTGCTTGATTTAGAGAAAAACCTGCAGTGATGCCTCCTGGTTTACTGTACTAACAAAGCCCCAGAAGACGTATTGGTCTGTGAAATGGCAGCCTATTCCCTCCTTACTGCTCTACTTTTAATGAGAGCTTAAAACGCTTGGAAAAGTGTGCCGTCTCAGTTGCACTCACAGACTTTTACCCTGCAACAGCCTACAAAGGCAACGGATATCCCTACAAGTTCCTAAGAGTAAGACTGTCATAAGCCCAACGGGCACGGAATCAGTCAGAGGAAAGTCTAGGATTGCCCCAATGGCCGGAGGGGCTAGGAAGGTGCATCATGGGAAAGCCCTAATGGCCCACAGCACTGGGGAGCTGTCAACACAGAGGTCTGGCAGGAGCTTGAGGGGTCTGTAGGGAGGAGTTTTTCCAATTCTACTTCTAACATTAAGTGACATGAAATTAATTATTGTTTCATGTCTGACTATTCAGGACACCAAAGAATTGATTTACATGAATTGGGCCATTGTAGTACCATGTCCTATTTTAGGCTTTACAAACATAAAATAATCTTTCAGTGACTACGAACTGCATTTAACCAAATCCTTTTTAGAATGTTCATTCACTTACATGTAAATTAAACTGAGAATTAATCCCAAAAGGAAATACATATTTATAAAGAAAATGACTAGCTACCACTCCAGATCCGGTCTCTACTGAGATCTGGTAAAGACCACAATTATTGAAGGGGCAATAAAGTAAGTCTACTATTAGCATGAAAACAAAAGAAATGTACCAGTAGACCTCTGCAGTTAATGTGTTAAATTAATGTTTAAAAAAATCTATCTACAAAATTAGTAAGAGTGACTGGCATATTCCCCATTTAAACATTCTCGCTGGTACAGCTATCAATTGGTATTGACAGGTAATATCCTAACAGTTGCAGTACTATGCTTCCCCCCTACACCATCTTGGACTACTGTACCAGTATCGTTCTGTAAGGGAAGAGGAGACAAGTCGTGTTATTGTTTAGAGGCAGGATTCTACAGAGTGCCCCTTTACCATTTGGTTTTGTCTCTAACTCCTGCATACTTCAGAAAATATCTGGTGATATCACCATTCCCTAATTGATTTCCAGACACCGACACAATTCTTTTGGTAGTTTTCTTGGAGGATTGTGAGATGACTATGTTGCCAGGTCTCACTAAATAGCTAGAAATGTGCAACAGATGATTTAGCTAACATCGCTTCCTTAAGCAACAGATCTGGTCAAGTTTTTATACTTTCTTAACTTAAACCATAACTGGTTTTATATGCAATGTTTTTAGTCAAAATGCAACTATACAAATCACACACCATATGTCCTACCACTTTCAATTTGTGAGTGACGTTTCAGGTCAAGGTATTTTCCATTCCTCGATGCACACAGTATGTCAATCATAAGCCCCTCCCCTGCCTCCAAAATATGAATCAGTCTTGACTGCTTTCTGTATTCCACAAAAGAAAAAAACATTCATTTTTCTAAATTATACTTTCTGTATTTGACCATCTTAGATAGATGCCCCCCTGTTGTACTGGGAATAAATGAAAAGAGACAGACAGACAACACATGGTAACAACAGAGTATCAACAATGAGAACTTAAAAAAGTGTTACGTCTTTAAGTGGCAGTTGTGACAAAAGTAGAATGTTTATTTTTATTTTTTTATTCCAATCGTTAGGTGTAGCAAACTGAAAGGAGGCACGACCTAGTGATGTGTTTGCTTCAAGTATTTGTTACTGGATGTTTTCTAGAAGAACGGGTGCTGTATGTGGAGGAGGGATGTAGAACAGTGGTTCCCAACCTCTCCTGGAGCCCCCAAGCCATTCCATCTATTAGATGAATCCCAGAGGTAAATGTGGCGCTATGTGCTCTCTCCCTCTTAATATGCTAACTAACTATGTGTTAGCTATATACAGATTAAATGCCTACCTAACTAGCATTTTCTTCCCCAGTGACCAACATAAACTCAAATGAATGTCACCTGGCTGTAGTTAGGAAGTCTGCTTGGAATCTGAAGACATGGGACCAAGTCCCATTTTTCTAAGTCTCAAGACTTCACCTTAAGGTTTCCAAGTCAGGTCCCAAGTAATGATGGTCAAGTCTCAAGTAAGTCCCAAGTTCCACAGCTCAGATTGAGTCAAGTAACAAGCCCCTAATTTTTTGTTTCAAGTCTTATTATGGTTCATCATAACCAAGAAAAATTGTTATGATGATCAAATCGTTTAAATCTATTTATGAACTCTTGAATTAACTTAAAGGAACCTAATATAATAAAGTATGTTGTCTTTATTTATGTATTTGTTGTCAATTCTCTTGATGATTTTATGTTAAAAAAAAAAATGTTTTAATCGTAATGTGAAGACTATGTAAGGATGCTAAAAACAAGACAAAAATGTTCTCTACTTAAACAAAAACATGCCAGGGAACCCATTGCATGTGAATAATATTGAAAATATTACCAGAAAAAATAAGTCCAACAAATTAGATGGGAATCAACTTAGTGAAAGATTATTTAGGAACGTGTTATACAATCATCAACGAATAAGACCGCTGCTGCTGAATTAATCACCAGGAAATTTCTTGAATATATATTTGCCATTTCGCTAACATTATATCAACAGTATTTCATAGATAGGTAGAGGACTGCAGTAATGTCATTCTTACCTGTGCTTGTGGGATTTCAGGAGGCTCACAAAGTTAACTTGTGGCTACCGTATGAGTAATATTCGTTTTGCATACTGCTGTCATTTTCCTCCCTTCAAGACATACTTCTTGAATCCAAACGTAGCAACTTCCACAACCAATCTAGCTACTAGTTCACAATCCTGTCCGTATTAAAGAACTTAGCGTTGATAGCAGAACGCTAGCCCTAGCTTGTAGTGATAGGAAATCAAGACTTTCTGAAGCATACAAGGGTTTCTGAACCATTCGACGGTTTCGTCCAATTGGGCCGAAAAACGGTTAATTGGCTTTTGAACTCACGGCACAGTGGTGTCACCCGCATCACATGTTAAATCTTTAAAAAGACTTGTTTTTCCATAATAACATGCTGCAGTGGTAAGATGCGCGCTTTGCATCGGGAAATTAAAATGCAACATTCTGCTTGCCATTTCAGCTAGCATTTTTCATCTTTGCATTCGTTTTAATGTTTTGTATTATTAAGGCAAGTGTCATAAGATAGTTTTATTTAATTTATCTAAAATAATAATCAATATTGTTTCAACACAAAATATTTGTTAACGTGTACCACTACACGATTTTGAGTTGGCGTCGTTACTGGTTGTGCCATCGCTGGAGTAAAAACTTTACTTGATAATTAGACTGTAGTTTAATTTAGTTCCATATATATTCAAGCATGGTTGAAAAGCAGCATGTCCGTCAGAACCCTATCAGATGTTTCGTGCCAACCGAAGCTTTATCAATCACCTCGATTTTGCTGCTCGGATGCAAGCCTCGGCCCCTCCCCTTGCAGCAGTATGGGTCGAGTTCCTATTACTGCAGGAGAAGCGCCTGACTGCAATGAGCAGTTCGGGGCCAAGCTCAAAGTGGGCGGAGTCAAACGCGTTAAATCCAACCCCTTCCCGTCTCCTTCAAGGTCACCAAAGTTGAGGATCAGGTCAAAGGTTTCAACGTGAACTAAAGCGACTCTTAACCAAACCTAACCTGGATAAAGGAAAATAAAATATATATATTCCCTCTATGGCATGACATTTTATGTTTGGGGGAAAACCTGATTCTGGGATCCACACTTCATGACTGTCTTTCAAGCTCACTGTCCTCGCTGTCCTGTTTGATGGTTTTCCTTATGTCCATAAAATGTTCTTGTATTCATTTCTTATAAGTATTAGTAGATAGTCAAGTAAAACATTGACTATGGTCATAATTATGCATCCGATCACATCTACACACTAGAATGATATTGCCCGAACAAAAGTGGTTGAACTGCACAATGTTGCACTGAGGCAACAAACCAACAAACACAGGTTTTATATATGAATGAAAACAAAATTAGTCTTTAACAATCAAACATACTTCTTTATATACTCATGCACCTGCATTTATTTTTGTATTTAACATTATTTCAATTTAAACAGGTTAAACAGGGTATTTATCTTACCAATTTGTGGCCCTGTGACCAATTGGTGTAACTCTAGGTCTGTGAGCAATCGGCAGCGCAACCCGATCAGTCTGAGCAGAGAGAGGCACGCCCTGGGAAAATCTTAACAAGTCTCTTGAGTCATGCAGCTTAAGTCCAAGTTAAGTCACAAGTCATAGATGCTCAAGCTGAAGTCATGTTGCACGTATTTTCCTCTATTTTCTATTTTTTCTTTTCACACAAAATATGTGCCTTAAGTCGCACTGGAGTCCAAGTCAAGTGACCCGAGTCCAAATCTCTGGGAATCTGCCCATAATACGCAAGCTCTGCCGCAAATCGACCCTGGGTCTGGAAAGAGTTTTACTTGGTAGAGGCAAATGAAACGAATTGGCGCAAAGTTCTCCCGAAAGAGAGTCCACGAAGTGGCCCAGTAGCACTATTGTCCATATACAGCTGCTTATTGGTTGCTCTGAAAACAGCCAAGGCAATCGAGTCTGGTTTCATAGATTGGAGGCAGGGGAGGGGCTTATGAGTGATATATACTTTGTGCACCTCGGAATGAAAAGTACAGCTCTTGAATTGAAATGTCACTCACAAACTAAAAATAGTAGGACAGTAAATCAGAATCAGCTTTATTCGCCAGGAATGTGTACACATATGAGGAATTTGACTCTGGATTAAACAGACCCACAATGTGCTGACTCATAAAAGACTTAAACAAAGGACACTCAACAAGAGTTACTGACTGCAATATACAATACACACAAATACACAAAATAAACCCAAACAATAACATAGTAAGACTGGTGAGACAGTAGTGCAATGAGCAGGGTATAAAGGGGGCTGGAAATAAATATTATTGTGCAGGTATTATTATTTATATAATGACAGTTGTTGGAATCTATATATATAATGCTGGAATGAATACATTATTTGTAGTGCAGGTGTAATGTACATGAAGTAGGTGGATATGATATATACAGTATGAACCACACTGAATTGCAGGACATTTCTTTTTAAAATAAATAAGTAGTAGGCAGGTGGATGTTAGTGTCAGAGTTACTGGGTGGTTATGCAGGGATTGTGCCTGGCAATGTGTGACGGAAGTTGACTGTTCATCAGAGTGATGGCCAGTGGATAGAAACTGTTCCTGTTTCTGTTCGTCTAGGTGCACATTGCTCTGTAGCGCCTACCAGAGGGGAGGGGCTGGAACAGGTTGTATCCAGGGTGTGATGGATCTACTGTGATTCCTGCCGTTTTACTGACTCTGATTTTGTGTAAGACCTGGATGGAGGGCAGGTTGGCACCAATGATCTTTTCTGCAGTTCTGACTGTCCATTGTAGTCTGTTCCTTTCCAGTTTCGTGGCAGATCCAAACCATACAGTCATGGACGTGCAGACTACAGACTGGATGATAGCTGTGTAAAATTGGATCAGTAACTCCTTTGACAGGTTAAGCTTCTTAAGCTGGCGCAGGAAGTACATCCTCTGCTGGGCCTTTTTAATGATGGCCTTTGTTTTGGGCTCCAACTTTAGATCCTGGGAGATAGTGCATCCCAGAAACCTGAAGGATTCCACTACAGAAACTGGGTTGTTGAGAATGGTGAACAGGGGCAGAGTCGGGGGCCTCCTCCCGAAGTCCAAAGTCATCTCCACAGTTTTGAGCTTGTTAAGCTCCAGGTTGTTTTGGAAGGTTTTGAGTGAGGAACAGAAGGGTTCAAATTAAGAGACTACTGCAAATTGAACGCTTCTGTTCCTAACTTAAAACATTCCTTTTCAACATTTTTGGAAAGGAAAGAAAAAGGTGCAGTGGTCTCTTAATTTCTTCCGGAGCTATAATTTGATGGGGCCATGAACTAGTGGGCATTTCAAGTGTGTAGTTTTTTGTACATTGAATTTGGAACAGTTGCTTGAAAACAAGTTTTATCAATTAGAGTACTTCTAACTGCATATTTGCTGCCATTGATACTGGGCCACATGGGAGAGCCTGCTTTTTATAAGACACCAACTATACTCTCCACCAGGACAGAAAGAATGATGGACATACTGTAATCAAGTCAAAACAGCAAGCACATGTTAGTAAAGGACTGATGAGGAAACTAAAGATGCTTGCAGCTACATGCTATCAAGTGATGGGCAACTGATCAATGACGCCAGGTGACTGGTGGGAGGGGGGTAGGTCCACCAGGCAGTGGTCCAACACTGCATGGGGTTGGAAAAAGTTGGCCCCTTTCTGGAACAGCAGACAGAGGACCAATTATTTCAGTCGGCAGACTTCCTTGGTGAAGAGGTGATCTCAGGGGGCAGTCCGCTACATGTGAAGCCAAGTCGTGAAAAACAGAGGACAGAGGAATCTGTGGATGCAGATCTCAGTGAGGTGTGTACTTTATATATATCACTGTGCATAGCTTGTGGCCCAAAAAACATTCAATCATTAGTGTATGTGAGAACAGACATTGGTTTGAAAAATAGGACTGATTTGGGGTTTAGGTAGTGTGAGAGGACATCCTACTGCTAGAATATGCCAATCCGGCTCAGGGCATTTTACAGGCCACTTGATTAGACTGACTTTCACCCAACACTGGAGATCATTTCTAAATGTTTATATCTCCTAACAGAACTGCAATGGGAATTTGTTATGGAGTCCCAGAAGGACAAGGACCACTTCATTTCCTACTGTATTTTCACATTAGCCATCTGCATAAGGAAATGCAGATGACTGTTCTGTATTTATCGGACATAAATACAGAACAGTCATCTGCACAAGGAAATGACTGTTCTGTATTTATGTCCGATTAAAATGTCTCAGTAGAAAACTTACTTATTGCAGAGTTATTCAATATCAGTAAATAGCTTTGAGATGACAAACTTTGTATGTTGAGAAATTAGAAAATAATTTATCTAAATTCCAGTAAAGCTTGAGAATATCACCCTGAAGGTTTTGCCAAGATAAATCAACAAATCCTCAAAATATATTTTAACAGCAGAAAGACACAGACAGGTGCACTGGTTCAGTGTCATTTTGATTATGCATTCACACCGTAATGATTATGCATGCGCATTTCTAAACATCTAAACAATAAGCTATGAGAATCTTAGTCCACTCAAGGGGCTTCCAGGTGGCACAGGGAGACCAGGATGATCTTTAACCGCTGACCACCTTGACGCTAACTTTGAGATTTAGGGGTCCCATGAACTAAGCAAATCGTCCTGCATTGGTCAGGAAATGGGGAGGCATCGTAAGCAGAGAATTTCTTCACCCTCTAGCGACCCCCACTGGTGGCTTAGAGCTATCCAAGGTGGTCTGGTTATTGAGGTTTAGACACAGATTCATGAAAAATAAGGCCCCTGGAATTTTAACTTGATCTGTTCTATAAAAAAAGAAAAATACTAGCTGCACTAATACTACTTTTGAACTGTATACTCTTTCTTACAGTATATGTCATTGCACTAAGAGCATAAGTGTTGCTTTTGTCTGCAATGTTCTGGTAAATGTCTCAGAAAATTGTCCAATTGGAAATAAGAATCCTTTTTTCTAAGCAGGAAAGGCCAATTCCAGGGCATCTGTTAAAAACTTTTATTTTCGTTTCTTGACAAAAAATAATTATCCTGTCATGGAGTTATCTACAGGATCAGCTCTTGTGTCTGTGGTCTGTCCACCTGAGATTGCCCTAGAATTTGTTGCCAGCCTCAGCCTAGGTAGTTCATTTCAGCACTACGTTCTGGATAACCCCCAATTAATCACACAGTTACCAGGTTAAGTCTGGCTTTGAACAATGTGCATTCATCTTCTTGGGATGCATCTGGAAATTTGAATACACAATGTGTATTTGGAGATGAAAAGCAAATAATCAGTTAGTGCTAAACCTCCAATACTTGTTGTCAGAAAACCTATTTGTTAGACCAGCCCTGAATGTCAGTAAAAGAACATGTCAGTTCAATAATTTTGAAAGTGTGTGAGGTAGGGTTGGGTGAACGGTGCCTCTTTTTTGCCAGAGCCCCTGCCCCTCAAAATGTCTGTGCCCCTAGTTGTGGTGCCAGAGTAGTTGTGGAAAGACTGCTGACAAGACCACCATGAAAGATAACTAGGGATCTCACAAAGTATTCATTTTTTGCTTAATGTCATTCATCTCTAGATGTTATTTAAACTATTGTAATATTTGTATTGTCTAATTAAGCTATCTAACTCACTGAACCCATTTGCGTTTCCTCATCAGGTTACCTACGGGTATATGTAAACACCCAGGGTGTACTACCTAACCCTACTTAATAGAGGTCTGGGATAAGGAGGTTTCGACATACACAAACAAGTCTCTCACATAAACAACAATCTAACCTACTAACCTAACACTAACTCAGATTCTAACAACGATTTTCCAACCCCACAAAATGACAAGCTAACCTAACCAACCACAGACTGAATGTCTTTACAGGGCGGCAAGCCGCTCGGGATTGGCTGGTGGGGATTGATGATGGAATTGATGGTCATGCCCACGTCATTGGCAGCAACTCACCACACCTGGGGAAGGAACAGAGGAGAGACAATACACACACAACAGAAATAGTACACAGAGGACGTAACAGATTCATTGAAAACATTAAAGTATTTTTGTTCAATTTACTTTTCAAATTTCATATTGTTGGCTTGGACCATGGCAACTATGCATGCTACACAAACCAACGGAGTTGACAGTGTTGATAACTAGCAACACTTTAGTGATTGAGCCTCAGTCCATAAAATATTGTGGCTTTAGACTATTCCAGTGATAAATATGTTTTGTGAAAAAATTTCCTTCATACAAATAAACTAACTGATGCAGAATTTACTTTCTTGACTGATACAGAACAAAATGAAAAGATACAGCTAAACAAAGCTAAACTTTGGAAAGTCAAGGGACAAAGGAGAGGCTGACAGAGAAGGTGAGAAATGGAGAAGAGAGAATATGTTGTACTGTGTATGTAAATAAAGATGTTTGGTGATTTGTGAAAGGGCTTTAGAGACAAAAAGTGCACAAAAGGTGTGAAGTATACAGTTGTGCTCAAAAGTTTGCAAATTGGTAATATACAGTATGTACCATTTGAAAAGAAAACAAGAGTGAGCTGGCAAAATACGTCTTTTATTTCTTACATTCAACTGTAGGTCAAAACAGAATGGCACAATCATAAACAAAACACGATAACAAAGAATAAAATGAACTGACACCTGTTCAAAAGTCTGCATACCCTTTTTTCTTAATTCTGTTTAGTGCCCCCTTTACCATCAATGACACCACGCAATCTTTTGTAATAGTAGTATATGATGCCCCAAATTCTTGCAGGTGGTATAGCTGCCCAGTCACCTTGGCAAAATGCCTCCAGGTCATTAAAAGTTTTTGGTTGTCTTGGATAAACCGCACGTTTGAGATCTTCCCAGAGTGGCCCGATGATATTATGGTCAGTAGACTGATGGCCACTCCAGAACCTTCATCTTTTTCTGCTGAAACAACTGGAGGGTCAATTTAGCCTTATGCTTTGGGTCATTGTTTTGCTGGAAAGTCCAAAAGCGTCCCATGTGCAGCTTTCATGCAGAAGAATACAAATTGTCCGACATTATTTTCTAATAATATATTGCATTAATCTTGCCATAACTTTTCACAAGATTCTCCATTCCTTTAGAGTTCACACACTCTACAACATCAGTGATCAACCACCATGCTTCACAGTAGGGATGGTATTCTGTTCACTATAGGCCTTGTTGACCCCTCTCCAAATGTAGCACTTATGGTTGTGACCATGAAGCTCTATTTTGGTCTTGTCACTCCAAATTACAGTGTGCCAGAAGCTGTGAGCATGTCAAAGTGTTGTTGATGCATATTGTAACTTAGCATTGGCTCGGTAAAGGCTTCTTTCTAGCAACTCGACCATGCATCAAATTTTTCAAGTTTCGTCGTATTGTGCTCTTTAACAACCACACCATCGTTTTTCAAAGCATATGGGTTTGTCTATGTATCCCGAACAATTCTTCTGGCAGTTTTGGCTGAAACCCTTCTTGGTCTACCTCACCTTGGCTTGGTATCATGAGATCCCAGACTTTTCCACTTCTAAATAAGTGACTGAACAGTATTGACTGGCATTTGCAAGGCTTTGGATATCTTTTTATATCCTTTTCCATCTTTATAAAGTTACATTACCTTGTTACACAGGTATTTTGATGCTCCCCATTGCTCAGTATCTAGCCTGCTCAGTGCATCCACGTGAGAGCTAACAAACAAACGGACTATTTATACACAGACACTAATTGCAATGTAAAAAGCCACAAGTGTGGGAAATTCACCTTTAATTGAAATTTTCACCTGTGTGTGTCACCTTGTGTGTCTGTAACATGTAAAGGTCAAACATTCAAGGGTATGTAAACTTCTGATCAGGGCAGTTTGGGTGATTTCTGTTATCATAATGATTTAAAAAAAGGAGCCAAAAAGATCAGTCATACTTTCAACATCTATGCCAAAATTTTACTTCTGCAACTTCTGCAATTTTCTGCCAAAATGAGTTCATTTTTCATAGTAAAACCAGAGAAACTCAATTTTGCAGTGGTCTCTTAATCTTTTCCAGAGCTGTTTATATATATGTGTGTGTGTTTATATGTATATATAAACATGATAAATCTGTTTTTACATTATATGTCCAAGTAGAGTACATTATTCATTAGTTAGGACATGTTGATTCTGCATAACAACCATGGTAATTAATCACTAGATCGGTGACAGAAGCTACATGCTAACAGGGCAGTGATGGGTAATACCCACATTCTTATCTGCTCCCCACTTAAGTCACTGTAGATTGCTGAAAGTTTCTGGAGATTATCTTCTCTTTTAGCCCTGTGAGAATATGCTATCTACAATTTAAAGTCGTCCCCTTCGGAGAAATCTGTTACATACTTTTGACTCAATGAGAAGTATAAATTATCAAATTAATTGGGCGGTCAATTCAGGGAAATCACAATGGTCTTTCTATTTTGAACAGCTGACCTTGGAGCGCAAGTGTTGATTATAATTTTATAATTTCAACTTCTAAGTGGTCTGTGACTGACATGACAAAATGTCACTGTAACATGTCATTACTATATATTTATATCTTGCTGGATATATAGCAGATAACACATTGTCAAATCAAGACTTTTAAAACAATGACCTGCAATGCAGATTGCCAAACCAGCGTGTAGACTGTAGTTTTCTAGAACACATCCACCCTTCTATATCGTCATGACAAAGTATATATTTAGTTCAGAGTGCCTCAAAGTACACAGTGTGCCGTCAGATCCTTTCCTGCTCCAACTACCATGACGCAAAGCAATTCCCGTGTATATCACTGTCTCCCTGCTTGCAGGCTTGTGTTGCCATAGCAACCTTATTCACACAGCTTTGAGCTCGAAAAGTGTTTACAGCCAAGTTGAAATGAGTTGAACATGGTAATATGTTAACTCCTATATTGGTTGTGCAGTTTGTTTACAGCTAACAACTTTATGTGCTGTTATTTACTTTATTGTTTCCTACAAAATTATATATTAACCGATCCATAGAGAGCACTGAATTGTGGGTCTCTTTGTCAAAATGAGTCTATACATTTAAAAGTTCTGATAATTTATCATAACCACAAAATTTGAAAAAAAATCAGGATATCAAATGCTTTATTTAAACATCTGAATAATAATACTGTTTGGGTTGGATTCCCATTCAAGAAAAAAATACTTGTGTGTCTCAATCTCTCTTCACCTTAAGTGTACAATTGTTCACTAAAGCCCACTAATCTAAAAGCGTTAGATTGCTGGAGGCATTGACTAATGTGAGTTTACACAATATTTACTAAACCAGTCATGTACTTACAGGGAAGTGCACGCTTTGAGATAAAATATATACTGGAATATACAGCCAATGTGCATTTAGGGCAAAATATTGCTAAACTAGTTTCAGAAAGAAATGCTGCCACTTGAGGGGGTGGTGTTCTTGTGTATGGTACAGTTACTAAATATGTGTTTGAATCTTTGTTGTAAATATTATATAAGTGTTATATTATATAAGAATATAAGAAGTAATGGATACATTTGACCTTTTTGGGGAATCTCAGTGATAGCACTCTACAAAGTGGGTCAAAATGTATAAACCCTTGGAGGAAAGGGGCAGAAGGGGCGTAACCTGTTTTCAGCAATGTGTGACCTGGTAGGTGCTTTGATTAATTATCATCACATTGCACATGACCACCGATTTCCAGGGAGGGAACCTGGGTCCCAAATTCACAATCAATCTATGTGGGATGACACAGGATGGGTTTTGCATTATGCCAGAAATAATCATGAATGAGAGCCTATAGATAGAGGGGACGCCTTCCTAGATCCTGACGCCTTCCTAGAGGTGTAGGCATAAGGTTTTACATTACAGATCATAATGATGACGCATTTATATATACATTTCCTCAATCAGCACTGCTCATTTGGACAACATACAGTATTTATGGTTTTCCATTTGGTTTATAAGATATTGGTAAGGTATTGGTACTGTGTGCAACTGTATCAGACCATTTAAAAATGCAGAGGCCTCTGGTGTAACTAGATTATACATGTCAGCAACATGTACAATAACGTGAGTCCTTCATCCATCTGTGCACCTAGTACAGTATACCTCATATGATAGGTTCATAAAACGACAGCATTCAATACTCAACTAGCTAGAGCGCGACACTAGTGAACAAAACACCCAGGCTCAATATTACAACAATACCAACACTAAGAATCACCCACAAGGAATTTTAAAACTGAAATAAAAGCCTTAGCATTTCACAAAGTGATGACATTTTGACAGCTCAAATAATGGCCTCAGTCTTTATCGCTTTGTTACCATCACCAAGTGTATACTGTCTACAGTCAGCCATGCCATTTGTATTCAGATCCTTACACATTCTGCCAGGAGGCATCACCTACATGCAATCCACTTCTGAAATGTCATCATCTGTATTCACCTTCACATCAATATGCAATGAGGCATACTTCAGGTTGATACTGTAGAAGAGTTGGAGTTGAGGTAACTACTCATATGCGTTGGCAGGTCTGCTCAGTCGTCATTGTTTTCATTGTTTACTTGTCTCAAAACAGCTTTTGTGTAGATTCTTTTTTGGTGTCTGTGCCGTGCCGGCTGTTACATTTCTATGTTCAGTGTCTTTTGGTTCTGTTTCTATGTTCTTTCATCTGTCTCTATTTTAGTATTCACCTGTACCTCGTTTATTACCCTTTAGTCCCTAGTAAGTTCCTCCTGCCCTAGTGTTTCTTATCTGTCATTGATTCATGTAGTGTCACATTTTTAAACTTAACAACTGTTTTGTATAGGAACCTGTCTTCTGTATTCTGTCTCTGTAAAACAACGTTACAAGTGGTGCCTTTTTGTTGTTAATTGTATATTTTGTTTTATGTATGTGAATAATTGGGCAGGAGTTTCAATTTGTATCATAATAAAAAAACGTTTGAAACCAGGAAGTAAATTAATATGAGCACAATCGAAGTAGTGAACGGGCCACACAGCCTTCACAAGGCGCAGAACCAGGCCAGCCAGCTGACTCCTGGTCTACTGATGAGCCTGACCCAACCTTTAATCTGTGATGAAAGAATGGAGGCAAATGTAAGTTGGAGAAATAGATATTCTTTACTGATATCATATTAGTGGTGTAAGTTCTTTGGTGTGAGTGTGTATTGAAGGGAAGTGAACATAGGTAGCAACTGTGGGGTTTATATGTATTTACTGATTTTAACTGTTCATTCTGTTTTTTTGGAACCCATTTAATTCCAGCTAGTTACATCTGGTAGAATTTCTATTATTCCTGGGATAGCAATTTGTACATGTATATTACAGATAGCCTTGATAATACTCCCTGTAAACTCTCCTGACCTCTTTTCATGGTCCTAGAACACTAAAAGTACACATTTGAATTGTGGAGCCTTTGGTGAAATGGAGAGAGTTTAAAGAAGAAACTGTTCTGAACATTTTCAATACTCAGTTTTGATTATTTTATTATTTTCCATTTCCTAAGTAGCTTTTTAAATATGGCAACTTCTTTTAATGAAAGTTTGTCCATGATCAGTTAACAAGGAACTAAGTTGGCAATGATGCTTGAATAAGTTCTGTGCCCATATGAGTTAGAAAGAGCAATGGAATCTGAACATACGCAGAGCTTAACATTTTCTTTGCAATTCATGGGCAGCTGTACTCTATCACGCAAATGTGAACTCCCTTTTTGCATTTACAAAGATTCCAAGCCTTAGGAAATAATGTGGCACTAAAGATAATACCACTTTTGTTTACAGGATCCATCCTCTTAAGATTACTTTGTCCATAATATATTTCATCACAAACATTCCACATTTCCAATGCAGATTTTTTTAATGTTTTTATTCAAAATCTAAATATTTCTGGCTAAGTACCTAACCGATAGACAATCTGCTAGGACAGCCTGGGAGTGGTCTGAGTGAAGGGAAAACTGCAAAGTATCTGTTATGGGCAGGAAGATTTTGAGCCCTCACAGTTATATTTCCCTCCCAACAGACACTGTACAGACTTAAAGGTATTCCATAGAATAACATATTTCTGTAAGTCATCCTTGAGTAAAGACACACCAAACAGATGGGAATAATATCTTTAAGGCTCAAGTGTTCTCTGATTAATGCAGGGCTGTGGGCAGCCCTAATCCCTATATTAGGTAAAAGTGCTCTTTTATCTCTCAGGTTGCCGTAGTGGAGACACACATTAGCTACAGTAAATACAGTGCAGAAGGTCTGCCCTCAGAGGGCATTGCTGTGGTTTATTGTAATTTGAAAGTAAGAAAAAAGGTCAGTGTTGAAATAAGGTCTACCTTACAGCAGCATGAAGTCCTGGGGTAGTAGAGAGGGGATTGATTACTCACTCGCTATATCGGTTGTGTGTGTTTGTTTTTCCCGTTTGTAACGTCCATCGATAATGCAGTAAAGGTTGTGTTCGGACACCCTTGGTACAGATGTCCCTTGTCACATCGCAAAAAAAAAATCTTTCAAACAAGCATTCCTGAGCCACCGTTTACCTGGTATGTGGAGATGTGCCTAGCAGAGTTTGGGCATCAGCAGGCAAATCATGAATGAAAACAATTTCAGACTCGCAAGAGAGCCTTCGGAAATAGTCTAGACACTAAACTGCTCCAGGAGAAAACAAATGTTATCTCTCATGGGATCCTGGGAAATGAAATAGAGTTGCGGATATTCCAAGGTAGTTTCAGGCTTTTTACAAGAACGCCGTCTTAACCGCAAAAAAACCTCGGGATGGGAGATCTTTTGGAACCCCACTTCTGAAATACACTACACAGATCCTTAGAAAGTATTGTGGATGCAAGGATTACCTAGAAGAGGGGATAAACACCTAGCTGACCAACTGGATCAAGGCTGAGTTGAGCTTAATTCAAGAAACCCTGCAGCCATCCCTCAGTTGCAGCTGGTCTCTACACCAAAAAGGACAGAGAATGCAGGGAGAAATACATGACAACGCAAAAGGACAAACTTGGAAATTCTACAACCAGACCATTTCTAATGAAACCTTGAAGAGCTAGAACATGAATTATTTTCTCAACCTAACAACAAGTGGGTCAGGCTTAAACTTTAAAGGCCATAAGGCCTAGCTGAAAGGGCTAGGTAGTTATTGGTGTGGTTTGGCCAAGGTAGCAATTCTATTTGTCACTCACGCTGAGACCTTGAAGCATATGTTTCCATTGCTCCGCAGGGCCTGTGGCTTTTGCGGGGTGATGGTATCGATTCTTCGTGGGTGACAGTGGTCATTGTGTTCAGACGATAGTTGGTTTGAGTTCCGTTCCGTCCTGCCTGCCTGTTGGTCAACAGCCTCCATTGCTCTTGCTATAGCAGAGCAGCAACTGTATGCACAACCCATTTGAAACACGCTTATCAATCACTTGGTCCCATATGACATCGTCTTTGAAGTCTCCATACTCACACATTGCAGCCAACTGCTTCAGGCTGCTCACAAACATGTCCACTAATTCCCCTTGTGCTTGGACAGCTTGCCTAAACAAATGCCTCTCTAATTTATTTAACTTAATTCAATGCAATCCCAGTCTTTGTCTTCCCTCCAGTGATACCTAACGTGGTGAAATTATCCTCAAACGTTTGAGCCTCCAAGCTAAATGTAACAACAGTGCTCTTTTCCAGGCAGCATATATGACTCCCGAAGCAGTAATGAATAACTTTAAACCATTAATCGATTTGGCACATTGCAAATCAACAATGGTTGGTTCGGAATGCACGTCAAATGGTGGGAGAGAGGGCAAGCTCAGTGCTGTAGCTTATTTTTCTGTCCAGAGCTGCATATTTGCATTCAGATAAAGCTTTGCTTTAGCACTGGCACAATCTCACCTCCGCTAATCAAAAAGGACATTGAAAGTCTATGTTAACACTTAATCTTGTCTGTCAGAAGCAACATTGTCAAATCCTAAAATGTTCCTCTTTTACACTTTTAATGTTCAACTGTTGTTCACTTTATTCCCCTCGAGAATCAAAACGACTAAGACCTGTGCAGGCCCACAGGGTCCTCAAAACGGGGTCCTTGGAATGCCTCTTGGTTTGGGTGGGTGTCCCTGGACAAGAAAAGTTTGAGGACCCCTAAAGGGATAAGCACCTTATAGACAAGATGGATGTCCAATGCGTTCTCATTCAAACAACTGGAGTATACAGTTCTGTAGTTCTGCAGATCGGAGAGTGACATCTGAAAAGGATTTTACTAGCAATCCTTAAGATGTTTATTGCAAACCCTTGAGGATCTACAATGTTTTTCATGCAAATAAGACAATGAGTAAATCAACTGAATGCAAAGTCTTTAAAGAAATTTGACCCAGCACCCCACACACACAGATGCCATAAAATGCCATGTGAATCAATGGTGTGGTTCACACGTAGACAAACAGGACCCACAAAAACAGGAAACCATGAACTCCCCCTGCAACTTACCTAACACCCCAGATGTTACCATTGTGAGTGACTGACAAACAGTATAAAACCTGAAAACTACATGCCGCAAAATAAAATGCGAGTGTGGACATTTCCCAAAAGCATTAGTGTGTGTGTGTGTGTGTTCGTGTGTGCGCACTAGCCAGGGTGAGATGACTTTTGCCCTACAGGGTTGTGGGAGTGAGGGGAAATTGGAGAGAATGAAAGGTGTGAGTGTGTGGCTCTAACTGTGGTTTCACCATGCAGGAAGATGGGTAATGACATTCAGTGGCATGCTCCAATCAGTGCTGCCGCAGACGGAGAATGAACCCAGCTGCTCTCTCGTCTTATGGGTTGGGAGATGCTGCAAAAGGGAGCCTTAGACAAGACTATGCATTTAATTGTCCGTTTTATGTTGTAGTTAGTGTAAGGAATTATTTTGCTTGGTTATGGGATTATATAACTACATTTTATAACCTACAAAAAGCTGCCGTGGCTACTTCTAGTTTCAGTCAAATTGGACTGAGAATCCTAGGTTGAGATATTTATGTCAAGTTCTTAAGATTCAAAGCTATGTGAATAAAAGGCAAATTGGAGGTCAATCATAACGTAACTCCGGGAGCTATGGGTGTTGGAAGCAACCTAGTTTACCAATATATCTCAGAATTAGCTCAGTGTTGTGGCTTTTATAAAGGTCATGCTAACTGTATTCTTTACGTTTTGTTACTAATGTTCTCCCACATATCGATTTCCTTTGACCTTTCCCTCTCAATATATTATATAACAGATAAAACAGCCGATTGGTCTATTAATAAGAAAGATAACACCGCTACGGCAATTCATTTGTCCCTACAATTATAGTACAGCAAAGAAAATACAAAGTACCTTTACAAGGACCTTTTGTTCATTTTTCAAACTAATTCTAAACCCAAGCGTAGCTTAATTCTACCACTTTAACCCCCTTTAACAAAAAGGAATTTAAGTGGTAGATTTCGGCTCCAGTTGGGTTTGGAATTAGTGATTAGGGTCAGTCACCGCTGTATTTTATGTTATTTTCTTATTTAACCTTTGACATTGCATTTCTTTCAACACAACTACTGTACTGTATATCCAATACCAGAGCAGCGAAAACATATAGTATTGGAATATACTTCTCATATTCTGTTGTATCGATCTGTGCTTTTCTAAAAATACGATCTAGTTCGTAAAACTGAGATGCAGTATAACAGGAAACCTCTGAGAGCCTGTGCTTATTGTTTCAGGGAGCCCAAAGGGACAATTAAAACATTTTTTACCAGTGGGCACATCCTCCTGAAACACATTCCACACCTCCCAAGGTGCAGGTAAAACACATTTCTGAAAAACCTTTGAACTCTCAAACTGTCTGCTTTCATATCACTGAGTTTTAGTTGGGTCAAGGGAGTAGAATGCCTGCAGCATTGAAATGTGCAATATTCTGTCATTGCTTTGTGCATTTTCATTTCTCTTGTGTGTCATAAATTTGGATTAGCTCTGATTTAGCTCTGTATCTCATCTATAACATTGGTTTCCTCTACAGACCCTCTAAAAAACGCATTGCTCATGCATATATTCCCTTATATGGGTGATTTTACAGGAGTGACATGAATTGTAGTTCCACACAAAATTAGACCTTATTCAGACAATAACAATTGTTGTGACAATAATCCCATTTGAAAAACATATACATCATGTATGAATAACATTTTGGATTTACACTCACTATGAGAAAGTGTAGCACTCATACAGCTTGGCGATGAGTTGAAAACGTGAGCATGGAGCACCTTGCCTTTCAATATTATCACTTGCTTCATGGTGAAAGAGCAAGACATTAGGATAGCTTCATTGTTTAGTTTGTTATACATGTACAGTATTCCCTCCATTTAGATTTGTTCACCTTTTTTTGTTACAACATGAAATCAGAACAGATTTTTCCAGTCTTTTTGCCACTGATCAACACAAAAAAGTCCATAATGTCAAAGTGAGAAATAAAATCTGCAAATTGGACTGAATCAATTACAAATACATATCAGAAAATAATGAATTGCATTAGTATTCACAGTATTTGCTGTGACACACCCAAATGAGCTGTGGTACAACCAATTGTCTTCAGTCACATAATTAGCAAAATATCCATCTGGGAGCAAACAAGGTGTTCTATGTAATTTCTGGTTAAATATAATTTGTCTCTGGGATGTCCCACAGCTGGTAAGTGCAAATTCTAACTAAAACTACATCATGCAGACAAAGGAACATTGAAAGCAAATCCAGAATAAGATTCATCAAAACCACATGAGAATGGCAGTCAGGGTGGCCACCAAGAGGCCTACGGCAACTCTAAACGGGTTAAGATCTTCCACGGTGGAGCTTGAAGACAGTTTGCTAGAAGGTATGTAGGAGACCCTGAGAACAAGTGAAAGTAGATTCTAAGGTCTGATGATACCAAAAGCTTTTTGGTATCACTGTTATGCGCTACGATTGGTGCAAGCTAATACTGAGCATCACCCTTGAACACAATCCATACAGTGAAGCATGGTGGTGACAGCTTCATGCTATGAGAATACTTCTCTGCATTACAGCCTTGAGAGCTTGGACAAACTGGATGCAGCAAAGTACTTAGAATTCCTGGAAGAAAACCTGCTGAATTCTGCAACAGACCTGCTACTTGGGAGAAGATTCATCTTCCATTCCAAATTAGAATATGTGGAAAATCCAGAACATTGCTGTTCACCAAAGGTCCCTATACAACTTCACAGTGCTTCAGCAATTTTGCAAATAATTCGCTAAAATTGCTGTGTTCTGATGTGCAAAAACGTATCCAAATTAACTTGTGGCTTTAATTGCTGCCAACAGTTTCTCTACCAAATATTCAAGTGTCAATACAAATGCAATCATGTTTTGTTTTGTATTTTTTAATTAATTTCAAACAATTTGTAGTTTTATTCTTCACTTTGATAATATGGACTTTTTTCTGTTCATTAGTGGCAAAAACACAAGATACATTAATTTGTTGAAACAATAAAATCTAGAAGCATCCAAAGGGGTGAATTCTTTCTACAGCCACTGTTGTTCTCATTTTATGTCAACTCAATTGCAGTTTGATTACAATAGAAGTGTTTATAGTCACCTGTATTCAAAAACGATTGAACATGACTTCAGTTTCATTGTTTTTAGGATGGGACCAAGCAAATGCTAACCCGAGCTATCCCAGATATTACGACACTTAAAAGGCCATAGTAGCAGGGGGCTGTGGGAACAGGTCCCTCCGTATTAGAACCACTTTAGTTTGTCCCACTAATAATAAAAAGACTGCAAAAAATATTCAATGAGCCCCCCACCCGATGTCAAACTCAATCGTCCTTCCACAGTGTAGTGAGATTTGCTGATATATAGTGGTATATCAGCAAATCAGGCTCCCTCTTATAGTGGTATAAAGAGGGAGCCTGAGAGCAAAAGACCCACAAAAGTTTGATGATTGTTCAATTAGTTTGGTGTGCAAGGTAATCATATATGCAAGGTAATCAAACACACTTCCAAATAGAATGCTCATTTTGTGTTTGATAGAAGTAACCAGAATGATGCTCAATAGTTTTTCCATGGAGAATAATCAATAACTACATTTAGCATTTGGTGGAATTAATTTCTGCTAAAGGTGTTGTAACCAGTATTTGAGTCTAATTACTTTTTCGCTTGTGGGATTTGGGTGTTGCATAATATTTTATAATAAATGAAATATGTATACATTACTTTTTTCACTCAGGGTCCCGTTAATCCAATATAATTTTGGGGATAAGTATGGGATAGAAAATTAAATCAGAACATCCATCCTCTGAGGGGATACCAAATATCCCAGATCTGTAGCAATGCAGGTTTCAAAACAAAAAGCTGTGAAGTAATGTGTCCTTCGCAGTTTGACAGTTGTCCCACAAGGGAGAGGTGTTAGGGAACATCTTTTAAAGTATTGTCTTTGAATATTTTGTGCATAGTCTTGAATTCAATGAGACAATGTCAGAAGTTGATTGATAAGGTATAAATGTACTCAAATGCTCCTACTAATCTTAAGTATTTCAGTTCTTACTCCCAGTTCTTTTTCCTATTTTGTCTTGAAAGACTGAAGGGCCGGTTGACAGATTAAAATGTGTTGTAAACAAGCTATACATTTGGTTGATGCTGCACACATTA
The DNA here is from genome assembly GCA_016801105.1 of Esox niger. NCBI lineage: Eukaryota > Metazoa > Chordata > Actinopteri > Esociformes > Esocidae > Esox > Esox niger. Next base: position 18,734 of record JACXGJ010002250.1, on the reverse strand, counting down.
AACCTTGCTTTTTAATACAGAGAGGTGTTTTCTTGCTGTTCAAAAGTCACTTTTAGGAAGAGGTCCCCTATGATCTGGTTCCCCACATCTCACCCCTCCCGTGGCCATAAGAGGTCAATGGAACAGACAGTGGGGGGTTGAAAAGGTATGTTGTTAACAACTGTCATTTAAAAAAAATAACTATGTCGATATTTGGCAAATTGCTGATGATTTATTTATTGTAACAGGTCCTCGATATTTACTCAAGATTTTGATATATTTGGTTGTCTTCACTGCAAAACATTTAGAGATTATTTTTAGGTTGAGAGGAAGTGACTGCCAAAGTCACATTCGTTCATGGGAACCATAGTTAACATGGACAAATGAGTGCCAATACACAAAATAGTTTCTAGCTATGATGCAGTCGATTGGTGAAAATGACGTGATCATATATTGGCATTGACATCCAAAAATGCATTATACTCTGATTTCCACCTCAACAAAGTGTGGACTACACATACACACTACTTGTTTAAATGGATGCACATTTTGATGGGGTGAAATGAGGAGATTTCCTTCACTAAGTTGAAAGTGTACCTTCATGAGCTTATGAATATGGATTGTGCTTTGTTTAATGGGACTATGACCCCAAAGTGACTTCTCACGGCAGATAGGGGACATACGCAGTGACAGAAGGTTAGGACCTGCTGGGTGTTCATCTGCGGGACGGTCAGGATGGAGCACATCTGGCACTTCCACGTGAAGAGCATCCAAGACATGCCAGGTTGTGAAACTACACAGAGACCGGCATCATCAACATCACCAAGGGAGGCATATGTCTAACCACTTACAATAGTGCCAGAGGTCCAATCTCCCTGGGGTCCTTTCACCTCCACTGGTGTCCATGTCACCACCTATCATTTTATCTGGGTGATTCATTTGAATACATAAATAATATTTAAGTTGTCCTGTGAGTCATATTATATATATCTGGTAAGTCAAGCTATTATGAGAACAAATCATTATTTTGTTGTCAGAACTCACAATTTGTGTATTGTGTGTACTGTTATATGCATTCTACAGTCCCCTCAAAGTATTGGGAACGGCAAGGCAAATTCCTTTGTTTTTGTTGCTTACTGAAGACATTTGGGTTTATGATCAAAAGATGAGTATGAGTTCAGAATTTCAGCTTTAATTTCCTGGTATTCACATCTGGTATTCACATCTAGTCCTGAAAAAGAAATAAACTACTGGTGCACTGAGTGACAGACGTCGAACAGGTCGGCCAAGGAAAACAACAGTAGTTGATTACAGAAATATTGTGAGAAAACCCCAAAACATCAATTAGTGACATCACCAACGACCTCCACATTGCAGGGGTGAAGGTGTCACAATCCACTGTTCGAAGAAGACTGAGAGAGCAGAAATATAGAGGCCACACGAATCGGAAGGCCATTTGCAAAGAAGTATAGAGATGAGCTGCAAAAGTTCTGGAACACAATCTTATGGACTGATGAGACCAAGATGAATTTCTACCAAAGTGATGGAAAGGTCAAAGTGTGGGGGAAAAAAGGAATAGCTTATAATCCAAAGCATACAAGCTCATCTGTGAAGCATGGTGGAAATAATGTCATGGCTTGGGTGTGCATGACTGCTTCTGGAACAGGCTCATTAATATTTATTGATGATGTAACTGATGATGGTAGCAGCAGAATGAATTCTGAAGTGTACAGAAACATTTTGTCTGCCAATTTACAGAGAAATGCATTGAAACAAATCCGGAGGAAGTCTATCATGCAGCAGGACAATGACCCAAAGCACACTGCTTCATCAGGGGAAAAAAGTGGAAGGTTTTTGACCTGACCTTAACCCAATAGAGCATGCATTTCACCTCCTTAAGAGGAGACTGAAGGGAGAAACACCCCGAAACAAACAAGAACTGAAAGAAGCTGCGGTAAAAGCCTGGAATAGCATCACAAATGAAGAATGCAACAGTTTGGTGAGGTCGATGGGTCGCAGACTTGAGGCAGTTATTGCAAGCAAGGGTTATGCCACCAAATATTAAATGTTATTTACTTTAAGATTATTTGTTCCAATTCCTTTGCTCACCTAAAAATGCTGTGGTCTAATACAAACGGTGACATGTCCTAAGTTGTTTAACACATCTAGATGTGAATACCAGGAAATGAAGGCTGAAATTCTGAACTCTTGTCTCATTCTCATCTTTTGATCATAAACCCAAATGTCTTCAATGACCATCAAAAACAAAGTAATTTGCTTGACTGTTCCAATACCTTTGGAGGGGACTGTATGTCTTTGTGCTATGTTGCTTAATATTGTCACAAAGATGCAGAAGAGTGATTGGTGTAGACAACTTGTTCAGACAGACAGAGGAGCCCATGCAGAAGATGGACCAGTGCTTACAGGACACTGACCAGCTTCTGGTGGACCAGGCCTTGGAGGAATAACAACAGGAATAGGGCACTGAAGACTACACACTGGATCTCACAGTCAAAAATCTCCTAGATGACTACCCCAACATCACCATCGCTGACATACTGGCCAGCACCGCTGGGCCTGCTGTCTCCAGTACCAAGCCTTCTGTGTCCAGTATCGGGCCCACTGTGTCCAGTACTGGACCTGCTGTGTCCATTACTAGGTCAACTGTGTTCAGTACTGTGCATGCGGTGATTTGGTTGACTCATACCCTTTTTCTTGAATTTAATAAGTGGAATCACTAACTGATTCTTGTGGAATGCATATTAAGGTATAAATTATTAATACCATGTGACATTGAACACTGGGGGCCATATATTGCTGTTCTTCTAAAACCTTGTAGATTTAAGGAATGCATTTTCAAAATGTTCCTTGTCTCTTGCCGTTTAAACGTAATATTTCTAAACAAACAGCCAGAGGAAGGTGACCAGAAAGGCCTTATGCTACCGATCTGGACTAAGTGGAAATAGACTCTGGACTCAGCCCACATGCATTTATTAATTGTTACAATTTGGACTCTTAATATGTTCACCCGACACAGCCAGAAGAGGACTGGTCACCTCTCTGAGCCTGGTTCCTCTCAAGGTTTCTTACTAAATATTGGCCTTCTTAGGGAGTTTTTCCTAGCCATTGAAATTCAACACTGCTGTTGTTTGCTCATTTGGGTTTAAGGCTGGGTGTTTTGTAAAAGCTGTTTGTGACAACTGCAAATTCTGAGTTTCAAATTCTTCCGTTTCAAATGCCTGAACCAGTAAAAGGGAGCGAGAAAAAGGAGAGGAAGTTAAAGGGAAATGCGGTATTAAATATCCATACAAATGTAACTGCTGTTACTACTGGATAGAGCTGTACTGATTTGATTACTGGAATGGAGATGACACATGATGGCTTAGGGTAATGGTTGTTCTACTCACCCTCTGGGGTCTCTGGGTCTGTTGAACATAATGCGTTACAAGGAATCACAGAAGCTGTGTGTTATACTGTTCTCAATGGCAGACACTGTCCCTGCCACCTGAACCATCACATCAGCAATGGAAACTCAAAGCCTAACCAGCTTTTACAGGGAAGACAGAACACAGGCTTTCACAATGAATACAGAACACAGGCTTTCACAATGAATACAGAAACCAGCCTTTCACACTGAATACAGAATCCAGCCTTTCATACTAAATACACAACAGAAGCCTTTCAAACAGAATACAGAACATACCCTTTCACACTAACCACAGAACACAGCCTTTCTCACTCAATACAGAACACTGCCTTTCACACTGAATACAGAAACCAGCCTTTCACACTGAATACAGAAACCAGCCTTTCACACTGATTACAGAAACCAGCCTTTCACACTGAATACTAACACATCCTTTCACACTGAATACAGAAACCAGCATTTCACATTGAATATAGAAACCGGCCTTTCACACTGAATACAGGAACCAACCTTTCACACTGAATACAGAAACCAGCCTTTCATACTGAATACACAACAGAAGCCTTTCAAACGGAATACAGAGCATGCTCTTTCACACTAAATACAGAACACAGCCTTTCTCACTCAATACAGAACACTGCCTTTCACACTGAATACAGAAACCAGCCTTTCACACTGAATACAGAAACCAGCATTTCACACTGATTACAGAAACCAGCCTTTCACACTGAATACTAACACATCCTTTCACACTGAATACAGAAACCAGCATTTCACATTGAATATAGAAACCGGCCTTTCACACTGAATACAGGAACCAACCTTTCACACTGAATACAGAATCTAGCCTTTCACACTGAATACAGAAACCAGCCTTTCATACTGAATACACAACAGAAGCCTTTCAAACGGAATACAGAGCATGCTCTTTCACACTAAATACAGAACACAGCCTTTCTCACTCAATACAGAACACTGCCTTTCACACTGAATACAGAAACCAGCCTTTCACACTGAATACAGAAACCAGCCTTTCACACTGATTACAGAAACCAGCCTTTCACACTGAATACTAACACATCCTTTCACACTAAATACAGAACACAGCCTTTCTCACTCAATACAGAACACTGCCTTTCACACTGAATACAGAAACCAGCCTTTCACACTGAATACAGAAACCAGCCTTTCACACTGAATACAGGAACCAACCTTTCACACTGAATAAAGGTAACCAGCCTTTCACACTGAATACTGGAACCAACCTTTCAGTGTTTTTGTCTATATGTAAATTAATGGCCACCGATTAAACAAAATGTGATAGGCAGCTACAGTAATCATCTTGACAAGCTGTCTTGTCACGCATCAACTGGCCAAGCTAAATCGCCTAGAGTTCAAAGAATGAAAGGTTGACAAAGGTAGGATCTGACTCTTAAAACTCCATTTGTTGCTGTTACTAGATTAATTTAAAAAATTTGGAACAGACTATAACATGTGAGCAGTAACATAGTGGGTTAGCTAGCTAATAAAGTTGTTCTAAAATATCCAGGAGGACGGCAATAGAACAGCACGACAATATACACTCAGTTTATTATGGTACACCTCCTACCCCTTGATTCATGAAAACTGACTGCTCCTACAGACAGTGAGTTTTCGAATGGGTAAAACAAGTGACGCAAGACCGCAAAGGCTTTTCATTCCCAAACGTGTATGACAAGTGTGCGACGGAAGGACTCAGTCAGCAGCAGACCTGCAGGTGACAACGGCACATTGATGCAAAAGTTTGAATGAGAACGGCAAGAATCGTGCAAGAGAAAGGCCAAAAAACGGGCAGATAATGCAGTAGAACAGTGGTATGCAGTCATGCGTCTCGTGATGCACAACTCATTGGTTTTGTCATGGATTGGCTACTCCAGCAGACAACCAAAAAGTTTATATTTCTATCAGCTAAACTACAAGAAGCCAAAACATTGCTTGAGCTGATGATTCCTGTTTCAGTTTGCTTTAATGGCCTGTGAGGGTCCTAAGTCTAATAGAGCATCTTTGGAATGAGATGAAAGGGGCTATTCGCAACATGCATGTATTGCTGTTAATGTATCTGCAGCAACTGTGCAGTGTCATCAGCATGAAGCAAAGGAACGTTAATGCTATTTTAGACACAAAAGGGGTCAGACATGGTACTCAACTTGTATACTTAATAATCCAGCACAGAGTGTAATTCACGCAAGATGATGAACACATTAAAAGTAATTTCATTAACAGCACTAAACTAGTTGGGAACAAATTTGATACAGTCTTACAGTGAAGCATTTTGTCACCAACCAACTGTCCATTTCTGCCCATGTTCTAAATCCCTGCGCTCAAATCAATGTTTCTACATCTACATTTTTGTCTCAGTAGCAAAATTTATATGAGCAGCTCTACAGATGCAATTATTCTTTGTAAAGGCTTATTGTCAGGTTTGCAACTCATTACGTACCACAAATTATTTCTTCATTTCAGAACTCATCAGTCGCACACGCAAATCTTAATTTCAATGAGTGAATTTATAGATCAGCAAGTTTCATTTTACAGACGTAATATTTCTGTAAATTCAATTTAAACACCCAATCCTTAGATTTTATCACTATTTCCAGTTAGTCAGTCATTTGTCTGTTATCAAATGAATCAAACAATCTGTTTTGTGACATCAAGAATATGGCCAAAAGTACAATTAAAAACAAAGTAGCTGAAGTTTTACAAGAAGAAAAGGAACCAGGCAAGCCTAGTCCTTGGAATTGTCAAAAGAATTGAACAATTGCTAGCAAGACTGAAGATTAACTTTACAGTCTTCTTTTACTGTGCAAAGGGTTGTGATCTACAGTTATGCTCCTGAGTTTGCATACCTTGGCAGAAATTGTGATTTTTTTAAGGATAATGATCATATGAAGCCATTTATTATCACATACAGTAGTTGTTTGGCTCCTTTTTAAATTATAATTATAGCACAATACACCCAAATGGCCCTGATTAAAAGTTTACATATCCTTGAATGTTTGGCCATGTTACAGACACACAAGGTGACACACAGGTGAACACTTCAATTAAAGGTGAATTTCCCACACTTGTAGCTTTTTCAATTGCAATTATAATAAATGGCTTCATATGATCACTATCTTTATAAAGATGGAAAAGGATATAAATAGATATCCAAAGCCTTGCAAATGTCAGTCAGTACTGTTCAATCATTTATTTAGAAGTAATAAATGTGGGGATCTATTGATACCAAGACAAGGTCAGGTAGACCAAGAAGTATTTCAGCCAAAACTGCCAGAAGAATTGTTCGGAATACAAAGAAAAATCCACACGTAACCTCAGGAGAAATACAGGCGGGTCTGGAAAAAGATGGCGTGGTTGTTACAAGGAGCAACAAAAATTAGCTGCATGGTCGAGTTGCCAGAAAGAAGCTTTTGCTGTGCCAATGCCAAATAAAAGCCTGGTTACAAAATGCCTTACAACACTTTGACATGCCTCACAGCTTCTGGCACATTGGAATTTGGAGTGGTGAGACCAAAGTGGAGCTTAACGGTCACAACCATAAGTGCTATGTTTAGAGGGGTCAGCAAGGCCTTTAGTGAACCGAAGACCATCCCCACTGGGAAGCATGGTGGTGGCTCACTGATGTTTTGGGAGCTCTAAAGGCATGGTGAATCTTGTGAAAATGTATGGCAAAATTAATGCAGTATATTATCAGAGAATACTGGCAGACAATTTGCATTCTCGTGCACAAAGGTTGTGCATGGGACACTCTTGGACTTTCCAGCACGACAATGATCCTAATCACAAGGCCAAGCTGACCCTCCAGTGGTTACAGAAGAAAACATTGATGTTTTTGGAATGGTCATCACAATCTCCTGACCTTAATATCATTGAGCCACTCTGGGGAGATCTCAAATGTACGGTTCATGCTAGACAACCAAAGACTTTGCATGACCTGAAGGCATTTTCCCAAGACAAATGGGCAGCTATACAATCTGCAAGAATTTGGGCCTCATAGACAACTATTACAAAAGACTGCACATTGTCATTGATGCTAAATGGGGGCAATACATAGTATTAAGAACTAAACGGTATTCAAACTTTTGAGCAGGGGTCATGTTATTTTTTTCTTTGTTGCCTTGTTTAGTTTTTATGATTGTGCCGATCTGTTATGACCTACAGATGAATATGAATCCCATAAGAAATAAAAGACATGTGTTTAGCCTGTTCACTTATGTTTTCTTTCTTTTTTTTTACATATATTACCAATTCTCCAAGTGTGTGCAAATGTTTGAGCACAACTGTATATTACCCAAAAAAACATGCACGGATGCACACTTCAAAAATCCACCAGAAATTGTTGCGATATAACCGTAAACAGTTTTATTGTAAGCTTACTATTATGTAGATACTGACGGTTGTAGACAGCGAAGACTTTGTCTATCTTGAATAAATGCAAATTAATAATTTATTCTGACTGTGGTGAAGCTCCAACACCAGGCCCCTGTATGGCAGTCCGCATCTCTAGCCCCTACAATATTTAACAAGAGGTAGTCACTTGCTCAGTAAGAGACATTTGCTATTCTTTGCCAGCTCCAGTTACACGTTACAATATGAATGAATTGTAAATAAATGATCACTAATGCAAATGGTTCTCCCTTTATTGAAATAGAGAGTGTTTGTATATAGAATTGTAAGGATTTCAGGTAAATATTTTGAACATGCAATATATGTAGGAAGATGAGTGCTGAAAGTTTGGGAAAAACTGATGTATACATTTTCCTGACCCCAAATATCTAACAGATCAGCAAACTACCAAAATCAAAGTGCTGATTTGCCAAAGATTGTACAATTCTGGGAGTGTTTGTCTTTATATAAATTAATTTGTAATTTAATTTAAAAAAAATCATAAACAATCTTTCTTCTCACACATCTTGCCAAGACAAAAAGGTATTAACTTCTCATTGCAGCAACATTAACTTTTGAGCAAAGCAATCAATTAAAAAAATTTAAGTAACTTATTAAAGCTTTGGCTCCTTTTGAAATAATCAAATTAATTCTAAATTTTGTCATTCACAGTAGATTTATAAAGAGATCAAAATATTTTTCAAATAACTACTAAGGGAGAAGTAGAGAAACTTCCAGAAGAGGGGGTAGCTCTTATTCAATTACTGCTTATTTACAATCAGCAAACTAAACGTTTGATTAAACCACAAGGTAGTCTTGGTTCTGTGTGGATGTTGGAACAAAGGAGACCACATGGCAAACCAAATAGGTCCACTCAGTGCCTGGTCTCTGCTGGGAATGTTTTTGTCAAGGACATCCTTTCATGCCATTAACTTTGATGGTTCTGTTCCTGTTTTTCTCCAATATTCACTTTTGTCATGGCTATGAATACATTCACAAAGACAAAATGCCAAGGGAGCATTGTCTCCTATGGCAACTAACCTGTGTGTAAAATGTTGGACACAATGCTGGAGATCAGTAAGAATCGGCATTTGGATGGAAGGTTGGGAAATAGACTAATCGCACACGTGAAAAGATGAGTAGTGGGCTATAGTGTTGGGGAGGGACAAAAAGTGGCATGGTTGGGGAGGAAAAGACAGCAGCAATGTGTGAGGCTGAAAATATTTTCTTTCTTTTCTTCCTCACCAGCTGATCAGAAATGGCTTGATATTGCTTGGGTCAGGCAGCATCATTAAAATAAGAAAACAAGATTCAGTTCCAGCATGATATCCTCTCTAAATATAAACAACAAACTGTCTCAGTGTTTTCCAGAATACATCCAGTCCAAAACATGCTTGGCAATATCAAATCATTTATTATTTTCAAAGGAAGTCAGAAGATGTTTAAAGACATCTAAGGGAATCAGATGTGTATTCATTAACATATAACCTACTTGCTCCACCTATTGGTGACACAGAACACTGTGGATATTAACCTGATTAAAACCAGATCGGAATAATGGTTGCTTTCTAGTACATCAATTTCAGGGTGTCAGTGCATTACATTCAGAAACGTGTAGGGTTGCCAATGAAGCTAATGTGAGTTTCTTACAGTGTCTGTGTTTGTAACTCATGCCAACTTGGAAACTTCTTCGGATACCCCTAAAAATACGAGAGGCCTGTGCTTTTTTTGATCGATTTCAGAGTTTAAAGGGTATTTCTGTGTTTAAGATCACAGCCATACTCTGACATTGATTGCTCCGCCTGCCGCCTTCTTTACTGGATGAGTGAGTCAGTCATACGTCTGCTGGTATTGACTGACTCAAACTAAAGTCTTTTCTCCATTCCTCTTTGATCTACTCTAGACAAAGTGTTTGTGTTCTCTTAGGTTGTTTTACTATTTCCTTTCAAAGTCACATCTGATGTTGGGTTGTTTTTTTCCACCACTCCATTGAAGTTATATGGAAACTTCTAACATTTTTCAATCTTCCTTCAGAGACATAAATCTGGTACAGTAAATGCATTACAGATTTGGAGAGAGTAGACACTAGCTTAGCCAAATCCAGCATTTCCTAATGGGGGAGCCTGGTGCAACTGAGGTGTGGAATCTGAGTATAGTCAAACAATCAATGACGCTTTGCAAATCATCAAAACAATAAAATGTTTGTTTGGGCAGAGCTTACCATGCAGCACCAATACAATCAAATGAAACCAAAGCCTTGATTGAACAGTGCTTAACATGCATCACTCCTTAGCTGGGCTTGTAGAGAAAGTTCTTGTAATGTAACATCCAATACAAATGGAGCAGACCATAAAGACATTTTAGGATAGTGCAAAATGCTTATGACCCACACGTTTTGCATGACAAAATGTTTTGTGGTGTGGTTAGGCTCTCCTTAAGTTAACGTAGCAATCCAAGCAAAATATAACTGAAAATTGCTCAAATCAAGCATCTATATACTAATCTATGTACATTATTTGTACAAAGACTAAGTTCTTGATATGAGTCAAAACATAAGCCTGAATAAAAAAAGTATTACATTAGCCAAATTCTTCCACGATAGATAAAGAACACTTCTCTCGAGAAGCTCTTGTTATTATGGGATGGGATTAAATATAGTCGCTCATCAGCAGAAAATCTCCCTGACAAGCCAATGTGCATTCCCCCTGTGCGCTGCTACATTGCGTCCAACGATACAGCTTCAGAAGCCACACATTTTGGTTTTATATGTTCAAGATCCTGGAACAGCTGCTCGTTGGACAAAGTCTGTTGTTTTCACACCACCAGAAACAAGCCGAGTTGCAGCTGAGGCCAAGCTGGAAAGGACAATGTGAAACAAAAACATTCAAGTCAGCACAGACCGGTTTGTATTGGCACTGCAGTGCCAACAGGGCATGAGTGCCGGTAGGGGATGTGACAAACGCCATCTATTCCGATGGTAATTCCCTCAAGTGAGGACACTGAAATACGACTGATACAGCAGCATGCTACTCATGTCCACCAGACAGCTGTCCACGGTTCCTGTCTGAGTCACACGTGGCTGGTGCCGTTGACAGTTTGTGGGCGGGCAGGGTGCACCGCGTGTAAAGCATGACGCGCTTTTGTTTAACCATAATCGGACACCGAAGGCTTTGATTTGTAGTGTATTAGCGTACTACATCGAGCACTTGTCTCCCTTTAGAGCGCGGCAATACTGCAGATGCTAGAGTAAAAGTGTGTTCAGGTGTTTGTCTAAATGACGTTGTATGGACAAGTGTTTTCGGATGCGAGCGCATTAACCTGACACCAGAAGTTGCCTGGGGCAACAGAAAATGAAGGTCAGAAAAGTGAAAGAAAATGACATGTGAAGCTGCATTATGGGTAATTAATGTGGATGAACTGGCATTACATAGAAAACGTATGAACACCTATGAATTGCAAATTCCACTCGTGTAAAATTCCACTTTTCATCAGTACTGTGTTGGTCTCAATAAAGGAATAAGGTCCAGCACACAATGATGGATCACCTAGAGAGGCCTTATGTCACTATCACTATACAGGAAAAACACACTGTCAGAATTGTCACAGTGTGGTAAGTGGTCAGCCAACAGACAGACACAACACAATGCCCCGTCTCACGAGTGAAAATGTAGCTATCAATTCCAAGTATTGTGTTATAATGCATTGGTGTGTCAGGGATATTCATGTGATGTGACCTCCTTTTGGTATTCCACCAGGCATTACATCTAATCTCAACCAGTAACAGAGGCTAGGGTAATCGTTCAGGCTTATGTGTCATCTCTTTACATAGACCCCTTGCACGCTCTCTCACACGCCCTAATTCATCAGACACTTCAGAAAGGGGCCGCTTCATTGACCCAGAACGCTTTGCCCTTTGTCAGGGTGTTAAGTCTTAGGTTAGGATATTAGAACAACATTTGCTTTCACTTTGTGTATTTTGTTTTTGAGAGACATGGATGCTGTGGAACATCTTAATGCAAAGCACGCACGCACGCACGCACACACACAACCACACACACACACACACACACACACACACACACACACACACACACACACACACACACACACACACACACACTCACACTCACACTCACACACACACACACACTTTATCATATTAGTAATTACCATATGAAAGAGTAGGAATTAACAGTGTCAGAATTTCTCAGTGACTGGTTGGTTGGTTTAAAAGTTCATGAGGGAGGGGATATGGTTGGCTAAGAGGCTCAGCGTCTGGTACGGTCTGAACCCTTAAGGATCCTCTATTCTGTGATATCCTCAGACACTTCTGGGTCACTACTGGATAAACATTAACTACAACCCTAATAAACATTAACAGCCCTAAAAGGGGACAGCATTAGCATCTACATGTTTGTTTAGGCAGCCAGAACTTGCTATAAACAATCACTTTTTTAGACAATTCTACAATTGTCTACAAACGTTATTCAACACTTTTTGTCTGTGCACTGTTTGCGTGGTTCTGCCCATGGATATTTGGTCTTGAGCTCAATATCATGTTACACATGCTTGAGGCTCAAATCAGATCAAGCAAAAGGCTGGGAGGTTATTGTCTTAAGCCAAAACTTTCTTCAGTGAAGAGGAGGCACAAACTCCTCTTCACTGAAGAGCAATTTCTTTATAAAATTAACATAGGTAATTTTGCAGTGAAATTACCATTTTATTATTATCTCTCCAATTACAGTCCTCAGGTATCCTGTCAGAAACACTTAGCTTCCCTGCCTCTACAGGGTAAATGAATCAGAAGCAGCCAGCAGCCGCTGAGCCCACTCTGTGTAATTAACCAACCCTGAGATAAGCTGTGACACTCCTTCCACAGGTAAGTATGTGTATGTACAGTGTGTGTGTGTGTGTGTGTGTGTGTGTGTGTTTCAACCAACCCTGACTATGCTGTGACACACACTCCAAAGGTCAATTTTATATTCCCGCAAATTGAGGCGTGGACTATGGATCAGGCAATATTTCTGACATTACTGGCCTGATTTTGACAGAATCTGGAAGAACAATTAAGGTTTAACACGTAAAGACACAGCAAAAATTAATTGACAATGCAAACTTTGTTAGGACACTCTCATATCCCATTTATCTAACATCAGGTTATTAAAAGATCTTCTCAAAAAAACTGAAGTGTCCACAGGGACCCATAATATCCACCTGTATGTTCTTACAATCAGTGACATTATAACAGTCCCATGTATTTATCTTTTTGACTCAAAGTGATCAAATGTGCTTTTGGCCTCCACGTCTCAGACAACACTGGCCCAATGTTGACACGCCAGTGTTTGTGATGGGTCTTGTGGTGCAGATCTGGCATTTGCAAAGGGACAATGGTTGATGCAGCGGGTCTGATCACACCTGGTAGGCAACATGTATACTGTTGCCTGGTTTAGAGCTGCAAACTTGAAAACAGAATCAGAGAGGTAGCTAAACAAACACCCTAATTCACAAGTCTTTCCTAGTTATTCATTACGAGACCAAAAACAGTGCAGCAAACTTTAACTGCGCAAAATAATGATAATAATAAATGAATGGATCATATTGCATAATGAATAAGCATGTGAGGTCCTGTATGAATGATGACATGTACTGCATATGTAAATGAAAGTATGACATCTATTGCATACATTGGGATCGAATGCGAGAATATAAATAGTAATAACTGCCTATCTGTGAAGGTGTTCAACACCTGTTCATCTATCTTTCCTGCTACGAGTCCCAGTGATGACAGAGACAAAAGAGTAAATGAACAGCCCTCCATCCCAACACAATTTAGTGGATCAACTGAGCCCCCTTGTAATTATTTGAGGGTCAGTGAATGCTCTATTAAATTAAACAAATGGAATGTTATTGTTTCAAGTAAATGTCAATGTGCTGAATTTGAGCCTTCCAATTAATAAAACAAAAAATATTTTCTATTAATTGAAATATTTAACAACGCATTATGATGTCAATTGAACTCTGGAGGAGGCCATTTTAAATGTAAAAATGTGCACAATGAAACATAACAAACCTCAGAGAAAGAACAAAAAGCATTGCGTAAAAAGCACTTTTCGACAATAAAAGAGTTTGACAATGTATTTCCTGTAATTTACAGACTGACCGTGTTGCAACCTGCAGTGGAATGAGAAAAATGGGTACTTACAGAAGACCTGCATGACAGTGAAAAGGGGGAGATACACACTTATGAGTCAGAGGATTTTTTGTCTCTGCTATTGTGTGTGTGTGTGTGTGTGTGTGTGTGTGTGGTGCCAGTCTATGGGGGTGTGAGGACAGTGTCTCTGCAATTAGTGTATGTGTGTGTGCGTCACACCATTAGCAGTGGGTAAGGCTAGATGAAAATGAATTCCTCTGTCATAAGAGGCAATGTTGATTAATATCTCTCAAGAGACCACAACCTTTAAATTAAGTCAACTTCACCATTCTGCAACACAGAAAGAAATCGCTCCAATGACGCTGAATAATCTTCAGTTTATTAGCAGTTTGATCTAAGCCAAACAGAAAGATCACAATACAAATGTGTGTGTGTGTGTGTGTGCGCGTGCATGCGTGTTTCTGGCTTGATTGCTGCTTCCTCTGAGGTTTCAGAACCAGATTAATGACCATTACACCCACGGTGACACCCTTAAGAAGACGCATCAATCTCTGTAGGCTATTGTAGTGAATTAAGAGACGAAAAAGGAATGAAGCAGTCTTGAAAGATTATTGTCAAAAAGAGGAATGGAGGGGAAAAGAAAGGAAAACTGGAGAGGTGGAGGAGTGGTGGTGAATGAAAAGAGTTGGAGATGAGAGTAACAAACGGACCTAGACATTATGTTTTTTATCATGACCTTTACAATAAATGGATCCAAAAAAGCTGCCTCTTTTAAAGAGAAAAGCGGCATGAGAGCAAGCTAGCCAAAAAGACTCGGACTGCCCATCAATACTCACATATGGAGTCAAGGAGGAGCACTGTGTTTCTGTGGAACTCATCCAGCTCCCAGTGTGATGACCTGGTCTCACTAACACTCCACTACATCATTTTTGATTTAACAACTTTGGAAAAATGTTTTTCATTCTAGGTGAATAGACATCAATTGTTTTGACAGTCCTTTTGGTGGCCTATGTCCCAGGCTAGAACAGCCCCTAAAAATGTCCCTTGTTATCCCTCAGGTAGGAAGAAAGTAACATTAGTTAAATTGCAGCTGATATTTTAATAATACAATAAAAAAAGCATGAAGAGTCAGAGCAAAACCAGAAATGGTTTTATTACATAACGATACCATTAAAGCAATATCATTGGCACCCACACTTCAATGAATCTGAAATGAATAGGCATAAGAAAAATTATGAAAGTGGCCACCAGTTCTTACATCAGACCTTTTTATGACTGTACAAGAAATGTATACGGTCAAGTATTTTTTTAAACATTCTGGTAAATACTGTACATCAGTGGAAAGTCATAGTCATAGTGGATGAGCACAAACATATCAGCAAGTTAGCCTTTATATACACTTAAATCCCTCACACATCCCTGGGTTAAATACTTAATGTCAAGCACTAATCTTCTATTGTTTGATTTGTATACTGTGTGTTTCTAGTCATTTGCCATGAAAGTTACAAAACCAAGGAAACATTGTTATTAATACAAACTCACCCAAATTCAGCCTTGTTCTCTGTAAAAGTGAACATGTGGCGAAAGCAGTGGATTGTAAGAAAACCTAAGCCAAAAACTAGTCATTTCCATTTGATTCTTGTTCATCATGCTTTTCATCAGAGCCTTGATTCTACAGTTGTCTACGAAAACCAGAGACTCATCTTCCCTAGCCTATCATTTGCCAATCATTCCCACTGCCAAGAAGCCCCCACAGATCAGACCAAAGAAGAGCACAAGACCCAATACTCAAAGTGACTGTTTAGTAGTTGAAATCAATGTGTTGAAACACACAATGCACTTTAGTGCAAAGAACAGAACATTGAGTTCAGGGAGCAGTACCAAAGCTTGGAATAGTTCAGTCACTGAAAAGCCATAGAACATGTCACTTATTGCCAGTATATTTAACAATTCCAGTGTGTATTACTACATTCTCATTCTCTATTTTCGTTGAATAGTTTTCTATCAACTTTGCAAACTCTACGAATAATTCTGTATAGGAGAAGTTTTCCGAGAATGTCAAATCAATAGGAATTTAGAATGTCTTATTCATTAAAGCATTAAAAGGAAACATTCAACAGAATCCACATTAACAGCTTCTCTTGGGATTCATCAGACTCTTGGAACCCAACATACTGGCAATCTGGAAACTTCATCTAATGAGACAAACAACAAAAACTACAGAATGGAATCTGGCCAATCGGTGCTACAACAACATTGTAATGAACATGAAAAGCTGTCAGTGTAGCAGAGTTAGAGACAGAGTTATGAAAAGGATGTCGTACAAAATGTATGTCTACATACGTGGGTTAAGATTGTCACTATCCTGTATCATTATTTTGCCATTATCCTATGTCATTATCCTATATCATCCTAAAATGATCCCGGGTCTTATTTCGCAATCCTGGCATCACACCTCATATTTACATTTCTTCTAATTTACCTGCGGAATGGAAATTCATTTTGGAAAGTGGGCATACACATGCTGTGCTGAAAATAGCCTTAAAATGTTTTCGTTGATGGTAGAGACACAAGTGCCCGTGCTCCCCATCAATGTTTTCCTCCTGCAGAGGAATTGTTGCCAAAATAAACTGCACACAGTCCTACTCGTTGCAGCACATCAATTGTTCTTCTGTTGGCACTGCGCAACATTAACCACACAGACACCACCAATCACTACTTGCTTGAGCCGGTCAGTCCTCTTCCGTCATCCTCATGGGGGCCGCTAACTGAGCTGCTCTATCAGCTGTTCCTCACTGTACTCCGTCTCGGAGAGCTACAGTTGTATGTCACCCTCCAATAATATTATAAAGCACTTCATTCTCACACTGGTAAGTCAGAACAAACAGCGTGCCAGAAATGTCAATATCTAGACTGACTGAGCTGAGCTTAGCAACAGAGGCCAGATCCATTCAATTCACAAGGCAGAAAAACAGGATAAAAACAGGAGTCTATTAAATTACAAATTCCTCAGGGTAGGCATATCGCAAGGTGATTAATGGCTCATCATTTGAGAGAAAACCACTGAAATCAGCCAGTAGTGGAATTTAACATGTATGGCACACGTTTGTAAGATCTAACAGTTGCCTTAAGATGAAGTACCAGTACGGTGAGAGGGGCTTTATCACCATGTGACATACCATCTCTATTTTTAATTTACAGCTGCTTTACTATGTATGTGGATTAGCAACAAATTAGTTTTACAGCAACGACCTGGGGGGAATGTTACAGGGGGAGGAGGATTTAGAGTCCCTTACTCAGGGACAGAACAAGAGAGCTTTCACCTTGACAGTTGGTGGATTATAACCAGGGACATTTTGTACACTAATAAGTTGCCCTAACCACTACTTTAGGCCACCGTAAAACACCAACATAATGCCTGTTCATAAAAGCTCAGATACACCTTAAAGAAATTACAAACCTTTGCAAGAAAATGTCATTTCTGGAAAACTGAGATTAGCCTTTCAATAAATACAACTGTTTTCTTTCATCACACAAGTACTGATGCACAGTCATTTCTGTGCTTTGTGGTATGTTTTAACACAATGTGAGGTGAAACCAGACTTTTTATTAGATTTCTCTGAATAGAGATTGTTTGAAGATAGCCCAATACCCTCCATTTCTGCAGGGGAATGAATTTGACCCTGACCCTCAATCCAATCTCAATACTGCGCCAATCTACACATAATAGCAGCCGGTCCAGTGACTCACCCACCCAACACATTTTCTGATCCAAAAAAAACACATTGTGAATGTAACCCATTTTTATGACCTGATCATCTTCCGGTCACTCTCAGCAGATTGTTTCCCCAGAACTCATTCATCCCAAGGACCCGACTTCCCCTCTCGCCCAGTCACCACCACATCCTGAGATCTCTCTGACACCCTGACACTATTATCTAGTAATGCCAAGGACTCACCATGAGACAATCAGCATGATTCACTCCCAGTACTCATTGATTGTATTTTAAGTCCTGGTTCTGGTGCTTGTTTGCTTGATTTGGTGGGTGTGGTTGGAAAAGTGGCAACTGTCCTATGTCACACACAACCAGCACATGGCACCAGCCCTGGAACACGCACAGGGCAGATTAGCAAAGATGAATCATATAGTACCATATAAAAGTCTTAAAGTACTCTAAAAATTCAAATTGAATCCATTTATCTAAGCAGAATCTGTTAATTGTTAGGGTGGAAGCATATAACATTGAATTGGTTGTGTGGCAGTGTGGTGAATGTGCTCACCTAAACATGCTCTGGTCTAATACAAACGGTGATACAGTGGTCTGCAAAAGTTTGGGCAACCTTGTTAATTTCCATGATTTTCCTTCATAAATCGTTGGTTCTTAGGATAAAAAAAATCAGTTAAATATATCATATAGGAGACAAACACAGTGATACTTGAGAAGTGAAACGAAGTTTATACCATTTACAGGAAGTGTGCAATAACAAAATTAGGCATGTGCATAAATTTGGGCACTACAATAAAAACAAATAACTCAATATTTAGTAGATCCCCCTTTTGCAGAAATAACAACTTCTAAACGCTTCCTATAGCTTCCTATGAGGGTCTGGATTCTGGTTGGAGGTATTTTGGACCATTCCTCTCTACAAAACACCTCTAATTCATTCAGGTTTGATGGTTTCCGAGCATGGACGGCTCTCTTTAAGTCACACCACAGATTTTCAATAATATTCAGGTCTGGGGACTGAGAT
>JACXGJ010002249.1:49714-68566 GCA_016801105.1 Esox niger | reverse complement strand
TGCTCCCGCGTTTCTCCCACACTGCTCCCGCGTTTCTCCTACATTGGTTCTGTGTTTCTGAGCGAGGCCAAACCCAAATTAAAAATATTCCACATTCTGTTATATTCCCCTCATCGTTAAGCGAATATCCTCATCTGAACTAAGAAACAAAACAGAATATTCTGGCACACTCACAGGAGGGGTTTTCTGAGAGAGTTCTCTAGTGAGTCGGTCTGTGAAGCCCTGGATCAGCGTGTTGCCGCCGGTGACCACCACGCTGCCGTAAAGACCCTGAGACAAAGGTGAAAGGTCAGTTCTGTGGAACCTCTGTTCAGATGGAGGGGGTAGGTAATATGGCCACATTATTGCTTCATCTGTCACTTGTGAATAAAATATTAACAGTTTCATCACCGCTCACCATGTAAATAGACCTGGTACACAATAGCGGTCAAAACAAGCAAAGCTATTTGAGTGTGTGCACCTACCGGCCGAATGTCGATATCACACATTCCTACACTGGTGGTCACCACATGGCCGACTCCCAGCATGGTGTTGCCAGACAGACCCTTTGGAGGAAAATATTTTAAAACACTTCAGACAGGTCTGACCACAGAAAGAAATGAGGCCTCATGGCATTCTGGGTATTTTCACCTTGGCATTGGAGGGGTCGAAAAGGCCTTCTGGAATCTTCAGCCTCTCTGCTCCAAAGTCACAGTTGTATCCGTTTGGCAGCTCATAGTGAACCGTGGGCATCTGGGCAGCAACCCTGTCCAAACCAGGAAAACAATTAAACACAAAACGAAGTAAACCTTTCAGGCGCTGGTGTCAAACCGATTCCATACAGGGCCTGGTCTATGAAGGTTTTAGTATTTTCCTTTGAATTGGTGCCCAGCTAAACCAGGTGAGGAGAAATCCTAACTTATTAGTGACTGCAGACACTCATCTCTCTGCGGAACTGTTTTGACAGTCGTGCTTTAAGGGGAGACAACTATTCCGAGGTAACTGCAGAATGGAGATCACAGGGGACTTACTGTTCATCGTAAGGCGAGTCTGAAACTTGCAGCACAGAGGCTTGGAAGTCCTGGATCACAGTCTGGAGGTAGGACAAGAAAATGTCAAAGCCTGTTCTGGCGGTAATGACATTGCACAAAGAGGCAACAGAGCCCTGCAGACAGACCCAAGTCCCTACCTGGGACTGTTTTGGATTTTGGGTTTGCAATGACATGCACGCACACGCACACACATCTTACATTACACATGTAGTTGTGCCAGGACCGAGTGACTTGAGGTAGTTTTTCTTTCTTCTTCCAGCTGGCTGGGGCTCCTTCACGTACCGCATCCTACAGTGGAAAACAGTGAGGTGAGCAGCACGCCGTCACCGTGGAGATGCCAGCGGCGGGCAACGTGCTGTCAGCGTGGAGCCCCCCGCTTCTCCAGTGCAGTGTAAATGAATGGCTACCCGAGTCGACACGCAAGCATGGGAGCAGGAAACTCCAGGCGGATTTGGAGAAATCTCATCTCACATGGTGATGGTGGAGGACACACTTTGTGGTGAGAAATGAATGTGGGATGGATGGAATTCTTGTGACCCATTCTGGGTTCTTACAGGGGTTATTTGTCTCTAATTTTCGTTTGGGCCCCAGCATGTTTAGCTGACAACAGGGCAACATATGGGGATCCCAATTAAAATGTTTTATGTAAGCAAAGATCATAATATATGCATTTTAAAGCAGGCAATTTGACATGCATTTGAAATTACTTAATGCAAGTGTAGGAACATATAGGTTAATAAAGGGAATTTCATTCAAGACCATTGTAGGGCTTTTTGAAAGGGATTTATCAAACAGATATTGTGTCTCTCCTAATTGAATGGATGTACATGCCATGCAGTTCATGAGGATTCAATTAGAAATAAATCATAACATCACACACAAAAAGCATTATTATTACATGCAGAATCTGATACAGACCCAAAATAAAAGATTTTTGTGATAGTTCATACTACGACAAATTAAATGATTAATGAGAAAAAAATGTATTTCGCTCATTACGCCACAGACGGATGGAAGATAATCAATGAGACATGAAATGTTAACACGGATATTTAAAACGTCTAAGCCCTATACTTACAACACCCCACCACCGCAATAGCACCAAAAAGTGAGATGTGGAATCTCTGAAATTAATGGTTTTGACTTACTTTAGCAGGTCTCACCTTTGATGCAATCATGTAAGGAGGAACTATTTCAACATTTAATTCCTGAAATAGCTCTCTACATTGCATGCTCATGAAGTCCCCTGCAAGAGGAGATTTGACGATGCCTGAAAGAAAAGACGGGAAAAAATAAACATGACATGCAAAGTCATGGGAAAGATTGTTTAGCAAAATTTTTCAGTTGTCATGACAGCTAAAACACATATTGAGACAAAGTAGTGCGTCACCTGATAGATTTTTTTTCTCTTCACGTAATTTGAGCAAATACACAAGACTGTGAAAATTCTGAAATATAGTACACAAGCAAACAACACCGAATCACCTGGGCCCCTCTGTTGTAGAAGGTCATTGTTTGTACTTCAGTGACCCTAACATAATACTCCTTTCCCAAATTAGCATTCCCTCATCTTACTGTAACTAAAAATGTCTCTATGGATTTCTGGATCACACCATCCCATATTGCTTGACAGTGGCATATCTTGTACCCTTCTCCACAGTTCCGACTCAAATGGCCTCACTGCAGAAAGCCTCAATGCTATGCCAATATGGTGGACATTACATCATATTCTCAAACGTCTACATTTGGCATAAGGAAACTAAATCCTCATCCTTCCCCCCCTAGACTCATGTGAATTCCGGGTTTACACAAGAGTCAAGTGTTAAAAATAACTATATTTCTACTCACTACTGCAGACACGATGGTTTCAATGAAATCTCATTCATCCAAAGATGCTTCTTGTGACTGAAAACGGCCATAGTCCAGCCGACCTTTATCAGACCAAGGTCTGTGGATGTAGCCCACAAAGAACGGACAATTTACCTTGCTGAAGTACGTAACCATCGTGCACTGGAATGGCTGTTGTGTGCGTGGCCCCGCTGTCTAAAACTAATCCTGTAGAGCGTCCATTGGCAAAGCTGGGGAACTCGGAGTTAGAGAAAAGAAGGGCCATGTCTACAGAGCTGAGGTCAAATGTAAACCCTGGTGTCACCACAGCAATAATGAAACAACATCTCTCTTTTGAAAAACCAACTGTCACAATGAGACAAACCTGGATATATAAGCAAATGCCATCAGAAATCTGGAGCATGTCAGAGTCAGTTGTCTGATGATTGACCATGATTGTATGTCACTTGACTGCTGTTCTATGAAGCCTTTATATGTCAACCTTTCAACAGCTTTCTGGATTCTTTTTAATTGACCCCGAAACCAGGTCAACTGACCCTGTAAGCCTGGGTGGCGTAAGGATACGAGGACAGCACAGCCGTTTTACACAGGAAGAATGCAGGAATGTTGTAATGTTCAAACATCAGCTCGGTCAGCTTCTCTCTCTTGGCTCGCGTGTTCCACTGCCCAAAGACAAGAGACGAGAGAAAGAGGGGGAACTGAAAAAGAAACCCTTGACCACAACATTTTCTACAAGTAACACGATCATCAGGGCACACCGTAGAAAAATGGTTGGCAACTTAAAACGTGAACTAACATTTCTTGCATTTAAGTAATTTACCAGAAACCCTTAAACAACGCAACTTGAAGTAGGGCGTTTTACTGTTGTGTGCAACTATTCCGCTGCAGTTTGTTGTGATTTAAAATCAGGGTTGAGACACTGTGGACCCAACACAATGCTCACAGCTTGACAAGTTCATCATAGAACCTAGGTACATTTCAAGGTGCGTTGTACGATGTGCCTGCGTTATGAACCACCTGTGCCGGGCTCCACACCGCTGGCGAGGCCTACTCACCGAGGCTTCGGACATGAGTACGGGATGCATGCTGGGCTCGGACTTGAAGTGCATTTTGTAGGTGTGGTCTAGGATGGCCTGGAAACTGTCCCAGTCCTCGACTTTACAGGCGAGGGGAAACAAAAAGGCATAGATGACTCAAATCAGTCAAGCCCCTTGATAATTATTAGAAATGTACCAACGGAAAATGTTACACCAGTAGGCCACGGTTATAGTTGTTTCATCGTGTAAATTATCCTTAGTAAATTACATATTTGGTTTGTCCAGAGATGTATTTCTATGTTTACATTTCAGTAATTCAGCAGAAAATGGCATTCAGAGTGACTTACAGCTGGTGCATACATTAACACATCTAGGTGGAACAACCACACGTCAGTAGCAGTAAGCACATTCTACTAAATCCGGGTACGGTTTAATAGTTAATCCTTAAATGCATGCATACGTCACCACGACTGCATTATAATAGAGCGGAAAATGTAATCTCTCCGTTGCTGGGTCGAATACAGAAAAAGAAAATATGCAGGTATGATGAACTTTGCTAATTTCAGCAAAGTAGTGCGAATAAGGATCCAGGTCAGCTCCCTAAGGGGGTCTCGGCTCCCCCGGCGCCGTTGCTCTGCGTCAATTAAGATCACAGTCGCACTTTTCTCTAAATAGTGCAGCCCCCCACCCCCCCGCATCATTCAGGATCTCACAACCGCCACCCACACCACCCGAAGCGACTGCTCGAAGGGCTTGGATTTATCGGAGATAAATGGCCTGTTCAGGCATCCAGTCCCGCACCACAGACAGCCCAGGGGTTAGACAACCAACACCTCAACCGGCCAATCACCATCTCTCTACTGTATACAGATCTTCATATCTAGCCTAGCAGTTAGAGTTGATGCTGGTCTCTGGACGGTCTGTGTCCGGCCAATGCACTTAAGACCACGTGTATGAAGAGCAAAACAAATATAAGCATCCCGTATGTCGTCCCTATAGGTTATGACTGTTCATTTCAACACTATAATGCTGCACTTTGTGTTGATCTCCCCTCTCAAAACCTGTAGCCACAGATAATGAAGGTGTCACCCAGCCTGGCATTCCCACACCAGTCCCATCTAGGGATCTCAAACACTGGCGGGACACTTTAGACATCCCGCGTTTAGTCCAAGGAATGTCACCCTAATGTCCAGTATGTCCGTGATCACTTGACAGGCGGCGAGGGACTCACTCATGCCATTTTTGAGCGGTGACATGACTTCCATGTTCTCACGGGCAACTCTGAGCTGGTTGGTGTCAATGAAGTAGTTGGTGCCCTGCTTCCCCTTATCGCCGCCGTCGGTCTCCATCGGAGTGCTTCCATCCTCCCTGTCCAGGGTCACGCCGATCACCGTGGGGAAGTCAGCCTACACGGCAGAAGGGAACATTTATATTAGCGTCCATTCAAAAATGTCCACTCCACTTACGTGACACTAATCGTATTCAGGTCGCATTCTAACATGGGCCCAACTCAAAGGAATGGAGCAGAAACACTTTTTGAAGGATAACAGGATAAGCATCTATATAAAACAATTATAGCCTGGTCCTGGCTTAGTGGCAGATTCAACATCTCGATAATGACAGAGTGCTTTCTATTCCTGAGAAGAACAGATGCAAGAGAGACAAGGAGTGACAGAGAACCATTTTGACTTTACTACCTAAACCCATGCTAACTGTCACGTGGTTGACAGTCCTCAATTCCTGACATTGACATACCCTCCAGAAGAAAATTAACATGCAAAGATGCACAATTAATCAGGTCAATAGACTAGAACACTTACCTTGGGACAGTCTTCTCCAGCATAGCCAGCTCTCACTGTGTAAGAACCTATGTCAAACACCAGTGCACCAACCTCATCTGCAGAGAGCATGTACAAGTTAGGAAATTATAACTGCCATGAAAATACATTTCAGAAGTTTTGATTTACATCAAGAAACTGTTAAATACAATTGCACACTTGCCAACTAGTTACATTTTTACTGGGAAAGCAAAAAAGATAACATGTCAGTGTATAAAGTCTTAAAATATGTGTTTACTTTGTTACGTGTTTACAACCTGAGATTAACTAAGAACTAATTAGCTAACGTTAGCTGAAATAGCAAGTAAGCAAAGTGAGCAGTATAGCTAGCCAGTTAATTCATCTGCAACGACGTTATGTACCTGCAAGGTCTTTAGTTAACTATTTACTAATTAGTTCGCAAACATGGAGTCATGGTTTATTAATCACAAAGTAGTAGATTAATGCAGTAAACAAAATAATGTGCCTGTAGTTAATACCCAGCTAGCAAGCTATATGCTAAATATTGCGCAAGTCTGCAGAGCACTTGCTAACATGCTATAACGTTGGATAGCGAACTAGCAAGCGTGTTGTAGCATCACTAAGACCGTGCGAGACGCCTTATTCATTTTTGGGTTTGTTTGTTTTCTCAAAATCCCACTCACCGCCTCCATACACTCCGCCACTCATCCTCTCAAAAATCGAATCAACTGATTATCAGACTAATACGTTTAGGAGAATATTTCGGCAGCTAGCTAAACGTTTAATCACAACAAAAGGAAAGCGTTCACGTGAATCGACCTAACAGGCGCCATTCAGCTTTGCCGGGCTATCCAATCAAACTTTGAAACGGTATTACTAGTTCCGCCTCCTGTGACTGACGTCAAGTTAAGTTTCTATGAGAATAAGGGGTCGCGTTTTGGGTGAGGGGAGCATGGACTAAATCGTAGTGTCGAACAATTTGTCTTTGTCATTGTGTGAAATGTATAAACAAGTAGTTAGAAACGTGTAAAAAGAGACATGTAAACATCTGAAAATGTCGGTAAAGTGTTGTTCGTTTATAAGAATAACTGGCGTGTGTATTTGATTCTGGCTGAGTCGCCAAGGACCTAAATGGGCGCGACCAGTAAAAACGCTTGAGTTGAGTAATTTCTGAAACCGTTGTGACTTGCGTCGAGAAACTTTTATTCAAATTGTTTCAACACAATGTACAGTAGCGACAGCTGCGGGTCAAAATAAATATAATATGTTAAAGGCATCTACCACTAAAAAGTTCTGCCCCTTTAAAAAAATACTACTCCCCCTCGGTTTTCCATTTAAGCGCAACAAGACAGACACTTAAACGCTCGTACTCTATTTCCCTCCCTCCTTCACTCACGCCCAGCCCAATTCTTGTCGGCACCAGTTGTCTGCATCACTGTTCATCCTTGCAACATTTTGAATCGCTGAGCATAGAGGAAGAGCTGAAACCTCCAACCGTCTGTCTGTTTACAGTCCACGCACTTAATGACTTCTGTGGAAAATTCCTACTTCCTCTCCCACTCATCAGCGCTGAAAAAAAGGTAAGTTAAACGCATTTCAGTAACATTGCGTTTTTTGGGTTGAGCTGTTTTGCAGTAGGCAAGTCAGACATATCAACTGTAGTGTGGCTTCATGTTGTGGGGTGTGTCTATATTTGTGTTTCTGTTAACAACATTGCTACACTGGTCTGAGGTAATGCTTGTCTTGCAGTGGATTCACCGAAATATCTGATGAAATTAATTCCGGGTTATTGTTTACAACTTAGTAATCACAGGATTTTGAATGTGAACAAACAAGCAGGCGTCTCTAATGTATACGTTTTTTGAACGCGTCTTCGTCACTAGAATCAAAAATTCTAAATTCATTTCTAAATTGCACTAACATTTTATTCTTTAAATAAAACATACGAGAAATATATATCTATACAACACAGAGTTGTCAATTTTTTAAGATTTTATTTTATTGAGTGCTAAACATTGTTAGACACAATGTTACTTATGGCATCCCTGATCTGATTTGAGTAAGTCTACAAGTGGAATTCCCCTGGACTGCCACAATCATTTTCTCACTTCTCCGAGTCCATTTCCTCTAGAGCTTCCTCACTGAAAACAAACCCATTACCCGTAGCTAGGCCTACTTCTAGTCATTGTACTTCTTGTGTCGTTAAGTAAATACATTCTCTGCTCTTATGTTCTTCAAATCATAGGGATAATTTAAAGCATGCCACAACAGCAATTGTACAACTTATGTGCCTGTTATCCTAACACGTGGCATTGTACCTGCCAGACGTAGCCTACCTGTCCTGCTCAATCTGGATCTTATTTTCATACTCAATAGGTATGAGGCTCCGTCGCGGTACGAAAGACGTTATCAAAGAAGTGACAAGGCCACTTCAGCGGTCTGTCACTGTGACATTGCGAGTTGACATGGCCTATGTGCAAGACATTTAGATTTTTGGCGCTAGAAAACCACAGAATCAGTGGGTCCCTTTGAACTTGTTTTATCCGTTTTCTGATAAGGAGCGAGTTTTGCTATCTGTCTCATTGTGTATGCAATTACATAGGCTCATTGTTCGTTGGGACGTAGACATTGTAGAAATAGGCTACGATTGAGAGGGCAGGGCCAAAATTCGGAATGGTTAGAAAGATACTACGTGTGTGCGCGCGTGCATGAAATGGGTGCGCGCGTCGCAGAGAATATCTGAAGAGCAACACCGAAGTGATGGGCAACAGTTAATAAAAAATGTGAAGCATTTAGGTAAGAGTCAGTGAGGTGGTTTATCAGGTGGCGAGATGTCAAATACGCTTATTTCAAATATGTACTGATAGTGTGCAAAACAGGGAAAGCATGTGGAATGCATGTGGAACTATGTGTCAACATCCATCTTCCTCCAGCAGTAAGAGTTGTAGAGAGATGGGTGCTTGGCCACAGAGGCACGTACAGTGGTTTAAGTCACTTTAGCACTCTTCAATCGGACCTTTTTTCCTTTCAATGATCCATTATGCATAGCAGCTCTTCCCCTCCCTGATCTTGTACCTTCTTGACGTCAGTTGCCATTTGTGTTGGTTGCCCAGGCAACGGCCATCCTCCCCTGGAGATATTTCTGCTGGATAAGACTGCCCAATATAGCCTTTTAAGGGTTTACTGTTTGTACATGTTTTAATTGCCTTTGATAAACTGGCAGTGTTACATGTAGGTCATTGGACTCCACCGGAACTGCAAAAAATGGGAACGGGTATAAAAATAGTGACAATCTATTTTGGCATGATATCCCATCGGTGCTCCTCATCTCGACTTTAGCACCTAGGTACAGAATGTATGTTAAGGGTTGTTTCAGGGTCCATTCCTCAAAGGGGCTGTGTGTGTCCTACTGGTTATGTAGTTTAACGTGAGATCTGAACTGGTATTATTGCTTGTGGCAAGCTCTTCACCTGTGATAGCTGTTGTGTTCCAATAGTAATTTGATTGAAATAGGCTTTGACTGCTTATTTTACCTTAACATGTATTTTTACAGTCTCGCTTCAATGTTAGTTACTTCAGTTATCAATGGGACCTTTGGTAATAAAGGAAATCATTGCATCATCTATATCTTCAACAAGCTATTCAGTTAATTCACCAGCCTGAGTATTCACACTTAAAGTATCAAACAGCTCCCATTCCACCAGCAGGTTAGGATGTGTGCAAAAGGTTATCTGTCATGGCTGAAGGATAATAAATACCCTCTATGTTCCGGTTGCTTGGTTTGGAGCTCCTGGTCTATATATAGCTTTCAGTGTCTTTTTTTTTTCAGACACCAAGCTATTGATGTTCTATTTTTACAGTATAGATTTGCTTCCACCCTCCTTTTGGTTGCCAAGCAATCAACTAAGGGACCTGATTGGAGAGTGATGTGCTGCTTGCTGGACACTTTGACTAAAATGATCAGTTGGCTAATGAACTCTTTCACATGAGATGGCTGGGGGGAGGGGCAACAACAAAATATAATATGTTTAGATTATTAATGCTTTTGCTATTTCACCCTCCACATCTTGTACGAAGCCCTTACAAGCACGTGAACATTATATTTCAGATCACTGACTTAATTGTCACTATCAAATTAAAGGTACAATACAATGAGCTACCATGGTATGAGTTCACATAGATTCATCTGAATTTGTATTAGCTACCGACATGCAAACATTTTCTTTTTTTTTAAGGTAGGATTTCGCTGTTTTTGAATCTGAGCCACTTCCTTTTGAGTGTTTTGCTTTACAATGTTAGCCCTGCCCAAGACAGAATACTGAAGGTTGCATATAGCCACACCCAGGGTGCAGACAAAAAAATAATTTGTCCTATGTTGTGTCACAAGGGATGTGACTAACCCCGCTCTGATTCAGAGAAACTACATTATCAACCCTGATATAATTTCTGGTTTAACACAGGTCCTAAATCAGTCTTAAATTGTATATCTCAAAAGGTGTGTGCGTGCGTGTGTACGTGTGTACAAATATAGTATGAAATGTACAGGAATTGCAACAATTTTCATATAGAGTCCCCTTAATTCAGGGTCTCAAATGTAATGGGATAAATTAACAGACAATTAAAAATATTCATTTTTAATACATGTCGAGAATCCTTTGCAGGCAATGACTTCTTGAAGTCTGGAACGCATGGACATCACCAAACACTGGTTTTACTCCTTTGTGATGCTCTGCCAGGGCTTTAGTGCAGCGGTCTTCAGTTGTTGCTTGTTCGTGGGTCTTTCTGCCCTAAGTCTTGTCTTCAGCAAGTGAAATGCATGATCGATCGGTTAGAGGTCAGGTGATTGACGAGGCCATTGCAGACAATATCCCTATACATTTCAGAATTAATCCGGCTGCTTCAGTCTTCTGTCACATCAATAAACACTAGTGACCCAGTGCTATAGGAAGCCATGCATGCCCATGCCATCACACTGCCTCCACTGTGTTTTACAGATGATGTGTTATGCTTCAGATCATGAGCCGTTCCAAACCTTCTCCATACTTTTTATTCCCATCATTCTGGTACAGGTTGATCTTAATTTCTTCAAAAAAATTGCAATTCCAGATCTGTGCTGGCTTTTATAAATGTTTTTAGGCAAAGTCTAATCTAGCATTTCTATTCTTGAGGTTTATGAATGGTTTGCACCTTGTGGTGAACCCTCTGTATTTGCTCTTGTGAAGTATTCTCTTCATGGTAGACTTGGAAAATGATATGCCTACCTCCTGGAGAGTGTTTTTCACTTGCCTAGATGTTGTGAAGAGGTTTTTCTTTACCATGGAAAGGATCTTACGATCATCCTCAGAATGTATCAACCGGTTGATTTGGCCACTCCTAATGTTCCTGCTGTCTCTGATTCATTTATTATATATTTTTTTGCAGCCTAAAGATGGCCTGTTTCACTTGCATTGAGAGCTATAGCAACAGCTTCCAAATGCAAATGCTACACCTGGAATCAACTCCAGACATTTATTGTGGTTAAATGATTAAATAGCCCACACCTGTCCATGAAACAACTTTTGAGTCAATTGTCCAATTAAATTTGGTCCCTTGAAAAAAGGGAGGCAGCATATTAAAGAGCTGCAATTCTTAAACCCTTCCTCCAATTTGGATTTGAATACTCTCAAATTTAAGATGACACTGCCCTTGAAGGATGATAAAGGCCTACCCACTCTCATATAGATGCTGCAGGGATGAGACAACTCACTCTCATAGAGGCTGCTGGGAGGATGAATTGGATACAGGGTCGAGGGTTTTACATGTTGATCTCCACACTATATATTTTTTTAATCCTAATCCTCATAATGCATTTAGGAAAAAGGGATTGGCTGGGGTAATCTACTGCTGTGTGAATTAAATTAGACTTAATCTGACCCCATGCCATTCCAAAAGGAAACCGAGGGCAGTGCAACTTTCATCTCCCCTTCATGGATTATAGCTCTGGCAGAGATGAGGAAGATTCTAGCCCGCTGTTCCCTTTCATTGGCTCTATTAAAGATTCATAATGTCCTAATGGATTGGAATCCTGTTCTACTATTTATCCCCTTAACACCAAAATGAGACCAGGCACCTTTCACCAGCGCTATTAGTGATTGTATTTCTTAATCTATAAAACGAATGAATGAATGAATGAATGAATGATTACACAACGTCGTGACTCACTTGACACCACTTCAGTGCAGTTGGGGTTCAATGGTCTCAACCAGAAATTGTTTATACAAGCAGCTTAATTGTGATATTTTTCCTATTAAATGGTTATTTACAACCTTTCAGCTCTGAAAAAGATCTGATGTGATTAAAAACTGACGTTGTGGTTAAAATCAGTAGAGACGCCTGTTAAAATTCAGCCCTACGAAAAACGACACCTTTAGCCTGTAATGGTAAAACATAAGGATGTGTAATGTTAGTATTGAACTGTTGTGAAAATTGCAAAAGTGTGGAGGACTAATAATATTAAATGGCCAGACTCCTCACATTAACGGGAATGACTTCATGTACATTTAGTAAACACTGATTTAAGTTGTGGTTTCCTGATACTAAAGCACTGTAAATTGCACGCCTTTATTGCACACTTCACTTCCCGGTGCTCAAGCCACTGCGTGGCTCGAAAATCACCACTGTAACATACAACGCAATGAAAGACTAGACTGCATGTCGTTTGTGATTAATACTCCAACACA
Source organism: Esox niger (assembly GCA_016801105.1). Taxonomy (NCBI): domain Eukaryota; kingdom Metazoa; phylum Chordata; class Actinopteri; order Esociformes; family Esocidae; genus Esox; species Esox niger. The sequence continues at coordinate 56,132 of JACXGJ010002249.1, read as the reverse complement.
GAATAATACTTTAAAACAATATAAATGTGTCCAGACCACCGCGATGGCTGTTCACTAGATCGTTGTTACTATTTGTTTCCTGTACGCTTGTTCTTTATGTAGAGGGTAGCCCGACAGACAAAACCATTTTCCTGTGGGTATAACAAAGCTATTGCGACACGATGGAGTTGCTCACTCTTGTACTAGAAAACCTGAAACGTATGTAGTAGAGCCAAATGACTGACACAAATCATGAAAATATGTTAAGAATACGTTTGGACATGTTTTAGGAATAAGTAAGGAGAAAGTACACGACATCTCCGTGAATGCACCCCTCGGCGTAGGCTGTTGCCATGTTCCCAGTTTCTTCATGGGTGTGGTGATGAGATTGCTCGTGAAAATTTAGTCAAATCCTGGTCGAGTTGCGAGAGCGCCTGGCCCTTTAAATTTGTTAAATTGTCTTAAAATTAATACCGCTATCTTGAAATTTCTTGCACCGCTGAAACCATGTATGCTTTCTGAAAGCGGACTACTGTGACTCCGATTGGAACGACGGTGACAGTCTTAGAAATCCAGTTTCAGGTAATAACGTGTGCTCTGGCGAGCTGTATCTCTTGGCATTTTCTTGGCTTTATTTCCTGCTTTGGGTAACCGTATACAATATGGCTTAACGTCGGCCTGTGTTTTGCTTGTGGTTGTGGAACATTAGGAGACGAATTGATACAATAAAAAGCAATGTATTGAAAAGTGGTAACCTCAAAAACGAATAACATCCAGTCCAAGGCTTGCTGTGTGTGTCGCCGAGACGTTTAATGATAAAATATTCGGTGTTATCGAAACGCGGCCTTGCACTGTCAAATTACTGGTTGACGGAAATAAACTAGCTTCATCTAGGCTAAAGGATTGTAAGTTCAATTTGCGTAAATATACCGAAGCCTTATTCAGCTGTGTAGAGCATGATAGCACGGTTATTGGTGTAGGCTATATATGTATATATAGATGCATATATTATTGGTTTTATATAGATATATATATATATATTACATTAATCAACGTTCGGTGACACTCGAGCGGCAACTTATAGGAAGCCCGATTTAAGTAACGGATACACATACTTTAATTTGCTTAACCTTTCGTTTTCAAAATTCAAGACAACACCATCGACATGGATTTGGAGAAGAGGATATTCAAAACATTTCATTTTGTTAAAGCAACACGTGTTCGAGATTGTCAGAACTGAACATAGGTCCACCATTTATCTTTGTAGTAGCGTTAGAATGTCACAGTATTCGAACATAATAGCATAAAGTTGGCACTCCCATGTAACCCCACTCCACACACACACACACACTATTAACAGAGATTCCGCGTTATTTTCTTAAAATAAGCATATAGGCTACGCCTATAACTAACACAATTCAGTGTTGACGTGTAGCATTATTTCATGCTCCATCCTGATCGTATAGGTTTAACAAGAACCTAACCAGATCACTGAGGCAATGAAGGGTTGTTAAAAGCAGAGTTACTATCGCGGTTATCGTAGCTAGTTAAACTTTGACCCTGTAACGCGGCTTCTCTTCATGCACTGACAGGCAATATACCATTCTAAACTTCACTTTTAGACGTAGAATTTATCTTCTTTGTTGTCATAATTACGCTGGATTTTTGATAAGCACTACGTTTTTTGTAGATAACATGAAGATCAGGGATAATATCCACATGTAATGTATTGAATGCGTTTACTTATCTGCACTTTGTTAGTATAAATACTATATTTAATAAATTGCTCGTTTTGTAAGTTGATAGATACATCAGTCATTCTCTAAATGTTTGGAATAGTCATTCTGTTAACCAAACAAATTGACACCTGTTTTGGCTGCCCGGTCTCCTTTCATTTTTGCACAAGTTTGGGTCCTGTCCTTGTCTCTGCAGAGAGGTGTCGCCCTATTTGAAGTAGAACATAATACAATACCGTGCATGTTCACAGGTCATCCCAACGTTCCCAACTTCACATTCCCATTCACACAATATTGGTTAATTCCCCAAAGATGAACATTTCATGCTCATTCTCTGGTACAGCGTAACTGGATGAAAAGGGTTGATCAAACGTGCAAACCTTTACAGCATTCTTAAGAAAGTTGTTTAGCCAACTACAGTGGTTTAACCAAAATGCTAAACCCTGTATGCTGATGGGCTCAAAGCTGTCATATAAAACCATACGTCACGGTTAGCATGCTAGCTTTTTTGTAGACTGCCCACTGCCAAAATTAAACTGCCATTTTAGTAAGTACTATTTGTGGCCTAGAGTGGTCCAGTGTGTATCAGTATAGCATTAAGCGCCCAAATACATCGTCTGGATTCAGCCACTAATACCTATTCATCAAAACATTGTCACTTCGACAAACTTCCAGTTATTAATATAAAGTCCGATCCCTTGTCAAAGGTACATGTGATCCTTAAAACAAGTGTAACATTGTGACCTTCCCAAGATGGGTTGAATTAATGGTCGTGTGACTAAGAGGACATTGGGCTAAGACACCTACTCTGTGGTATTAAAGGGAAGACATTTGACCCGAAAGTGGGTGTGCTAATTTCAGATGCAGTTTCAGAACTTTACAAATGCAAATCCATTACTGTGGCTCCTGGAAAAAAAAGTGGGAAAATTGGAAGAAAATCAAACTATACATTAAGGTTCAAGCATCATTTCAGTGGAGTTCATGTCAGGAACAACGCCACTTAGTAACATAACGGCTGACCAAAGGCACTTTGAGGACAACAAATTTCTAGCGACAGACCTGCTTCAACCCAACGTGTGTGTGTGTGATCTGTACGTGCATTTCTTTATGTATTTCCCTCGCTGCGTGATTTGGAAATGCGTAACGGCGGTTGCGCCGGCGCCTAACTGGACTGGTGGGTGTCGTCCCCGGGTGCGGTGGAGAGCTTCTCGTCTGGGCCCGTCTGGGCCCGGGTCCCTGCATTCTGGGGCGGTGCCAAGCAGCACTGCCACCCACGTAACAATGGGGAGCCAGTGCACAGCTTCCCTTTGTCGTCCGTGTTGGTGCCTTCCTCCCCATGCCGTTCTCCCAGCCCCCCTGTACGCTGCCGCACTGGGCGGGTCAGTCAGTGTCCCACACACCGCTGAGATGAGGGCCATAAGGTTCGGGAAGCTGCCTCGTAAATGGAGGAGCGGGTTTAGAAATGACGCGTGACTCGACCAGCCAATGGCGTGTGTAAGAAACCAGAAAACCGTTGGGATCAAAGTGTGAGGGGCAACTTTTTTCGAGGCCTTAATAGAAGTCTGGTTCTGCCCCATATTGGGTGATTGGGATTTTCACCTTTAAGCTGTTTTGCATTTTTAATCAACTAAAGCTCCTACGCCCTGTCTCCTGCTTATTGGTTGAACGGAATGAGCTTGTTTTGGCCTAGGCGACATGTAGGCCGTTTTTTAGCGGATTAGTCTTTGGAGGAGTGTCACTTCAGCTACAGGCTTGACGTCAGGGGTTCTGAAGGGGCTCTTCACAGCGCGTGTTATGATGCCAGCGACATTTCCCGGTCAAGTGTTTTTTTTTTTTTTTTTTTTTCCTCTCTCAGCGGTCCTGCCGACGCCAGGGCTGCCCGTTTCCTCTCACGAAACGGATGCAGGCGTTATTTTAACACACGGCGCTCGCAGCTGCAGGACACCGTATCGGGGTGGGCCTCCTGCGTAGGGCTGGCCAGCTGCTGGAAGGGAATGTTGTGTACGGGGGGAGTCTCTTCCCTGGCCTGTTCTTCAGTTTGTATGGAAGTAGTGTGTAAATTGAGCATGTCGACTGAGGAGGATTTCGTGTGGATATCAGCTCACTATCATTCGGGCCTAGTTGCTAAATTATGAAAGTAAAATATTTTTCCAGGGTTGTGTTCTGGATGACGTCTTGGACAATGGTGAGTGTGTGGAGTGCTCTGTGACCCAGATTCAGGCTCCCTTAGGCGCGCGCAGGCAGGCGGCAGGCAGGCGCGGACGGATGGACAGACACTGGACGGCAGAGGCTCGCAGGCCGGCCGACAGTACTGTTAACTGTTAAAGTCAACATTTGCATGGCAAATCACATTCAAACCAAGTCAGTGGCAGGAGCGAAAGCAGCACAATGCAGCCCGCCCCCCCACCCGAGTGGAAAAGGTCGGTGGTTTAGAGCTCTGTGGGTGTACATTTTATTCTGAACTGGACCGGAGGGGATTTAAAGGGGGCTGGGCCTTCCTCGGGGGTATCTTTGCCCAGGTCGGCATGGCGCCCCACTGCCTCCGCCCAAAGCAGCTCCATTCACAGGATGTCCGTGTTTTATTTTTCCCTCTGTTTTTGTTTCAGCCAAGGGAAGGGCTCATCTGAAGGTTTGTCTGTCTGTCTGTTCGTTCTGCAGGTGTCAGCTGGTCTGTGTTTGCTAACCCCGTGTTCCAGGTGGAGTGTGGTCTGAACACATCACAGAGGGACAATGAGCGAGCTGGAACAGCTACGGCAGGAAGCAGAGCAACTACGCAATCAAATCCGGGTATGGGGTGTGTGTGGGTGGGTGTGGGTGTGTGTGTGGGGGGTGTGTGTGTGTGTGTGTGTGTCATTGAGTTGAGAAATCTCAAGAGCAAAGGTCCTCAATGAATATTGTTTATGAACATTTGATTTCTTTCCCAGGTATTTTTGATCAGCCCTTTATATCATCTACTAATATGAATACTAGACCACTTTCCTCAAGATTTATGCTGTTTCTTTAGCACATCATATTTTTCTTCAGTAGCTAGCCAACTCATAACATTGATGTTTTGTTGTGTTACAGGATGCCAGGAAAGCTTGTAGTGACTCCACCTTATCACAGGTAAGGGATTTTGATTAACAGAATGTAGAAATATTTTTTTACCTTAAAATGCAGCCAAACATGAACATGTCTACATCACAAGTTTCAAATTCATTCCATAGAGGTTCGAGTGTACAGAGTGGTTGATTGGTTAAGATTGTTTATCAAGAACATAAATTATAAGATAAATCAACATGAAAACCAGCAGATACTGGCCCTGTGCTATTGTAAGGACTGAACTTTATTTTTGAACCAAGTTGTTACTACCCGCTGGCCTAGGTCTGAATCAGATCCTCATAAGAAAGACCGGACATATAAGCAAGTGTGACAATTAGACCCTTCTTGGAATCAGTTTGACACCCCTTTGTCTGGATGAACATGACATTCTTCTGGGTCTTTCTGTCACAACCCGCTGGCGGAGCTCCAAGCTGGGGTTGCTACTGTTAAATTCAAACCGTTGGAATCTTAAAGTCCCAGAAGTCATGTAGACCCCGGATCAGTTGTGACTGAATACCTAAGACACAACGCGATTAGGCCATAACACTAACATTGACATATTTGGATTGAACTACAGGCTAGCCTGTAGTTTGTGAATGACTGCTGAGTTTTGCTGATGTTTCCTTTGGGTCTGGTGTGTCTGATGTTTCCTTTGGGTCTGGCGTCTTGGCAGATCACAGCCGGTCTGGACTCGGTGGGCCGGATACAGATGAGGACGAGGCGCACACTCAGGGGCCACCTCGCCAAGATCTATGCAATGCACTGGGGCACTGACTCCAGGTCTGACAATACTACTTCTACTGCAATACTTCTAGTACCAGACTACTGATACAACACTTTGACTACTACAGTGGTACTAGTACATTACTACTGGTACAACCCTTTGACTACTACAATACTGCTACTACAATACTTTTACTGATAATGTACATACTCATCAATACTTGTATTGTTCATATTTCTATGACTACAATACTCAGTAGTATACTTACTAAAATACTTCTACCACAATACTATTACAATACAACGGATAGTATATTTCTACAAGTACAATACCATTACTGATGTTATAGTACTACTACAGTACTACTGATTGTATGCTCCTACTGCTACAGTACTACTATTGATAATATTGTTCTGTTCCTATTTTACCCTCTTTGATTCTAAATTGTTTTTGTGTTCTCATTGTTGCCTAAGCCCAATGAGGTAACTAATGATAAGCACTTTATAATAAAACCATGTATTATTATTATTACAACCAATATTACTAATACTTCTGCTACTACTACTATGACTAATATATTATTGTCACACTTGCTGCTATACTACCCTGTTACTAATACTACTACTATTGCTATTACTACTACTACCTCTATATTCTTAAGCACCGGTTGCAAGTGTCTCATGGGATTCGGACAATAACTTTGTTCCAAACCAATGTGAATCATAACTGGCTTGGTGGTGCTAGTTGAAAACCGTGCCTTAACTGGCTTGGTGGTGCTAGTTGAAAACCGTGCCTTAACTGGCTTGGTGGTGCTAGTTGAAAACCGTGCCTTAACTGGCTTGGTGGTGCTAGTTGAAAACCGTGCCTTAACTGGCTTGGTGGTGCTAGTTGAAAACCG
>JACXGJ010002249.1:0-49614 GCA_016801105.1 Esox niger | reverse complement strand
AGTTAAATGCCAAGCCGCATAGAGAAGCTGCACCTATTTTCCACTCATAGTCCTGTTACCAGGTGGACTAGTCCAGTTGTACTGATTGACACAGTCTGATATAACTGTGAACCAAGAGTACTGCAATATGAGCATGTATGCTCACCCAGTTATTTGTGTTTCTCCCAAATACTTGAGTGTGCATCTGTACTGTAGGTGAACCTCCTAGAGGACATGCAGCCAGTGTTTATTTTATATACAGCAGTTGACATTCGAGGGGCACAGTTCTGCCTTCATTGTGCGCTTAGCTCGCTTTAGACTGTTGACAGCCTACTTCCTACCAGTGGAGAGACAGACACATGGGTGGCAACCAGGGGAGTAGAGGTGTGGTAGTCTCTCTCTAGCTCGCTACAGACTGTTGACAGCCCACTTCCTACCAGTGGAGAGACACACATGGGTGGCAACCAGGGGAGTAGAGGTGTGGTAGTCTCTCTCTAGCTCGCTACAGACTGTTGACAGCCCACTTCCTACCAGTGGAGAGACAGACACATGGGTGGCAACCAGGGGAGTAGAGGTGTGGTAGTCTCTCTCTAGCTCGCTCTCGCTTTTTATCTTTTTACAGTCTTATCCTTTCTTGTTCCTCCCAATTTCTCTCTATTACACTTCATCCAGCCCCCTTTTCTGTTTCTGCCTGTCCTCCCCTCAGCCGGTCCCTGCCCCCTCCTCACTGTGAAGCCTTTCAGATAACTGAGACAATGAATATTACATGAAAGGGTTCATCCAAAGAGGCTGCTGTCCTGGATGGCTAGCTCCGTTATCCTGTCATGTTGGGTCTCCCACCGTGGCGGAGGGGGGGCTCTGTAGTACATTACCCCATTAAAACTGCTGCACAGGAGCCGCTCTTCTGGTCATGTTAGCTATGCATGCATTAGGCATGCCCTCACTAGCTCCATGGCTTCGTTCCTAAAAATGTATGTCAGTGTGTTGTGCCGACGGTCAAACCCTTCCATGTATTAATACCGTCCTCTTCCCCTCCTTCCCCGGCATCTAGGTTACTCGTAAGCGCCTCCCAAGATGGCAAATTGATCATCTGGGACAGCTACACAACCAACAAGGTGAGATTTACATTGAACATTCCCTGCACAACCTCTGTAGCGATCATCCTCATTGTCCTTGCATGTCCTGTGACCCAACCCCCACACACACACACACACACACACACACACACACACACACCGATTGATTGGGCCTAGCACGGCAGTAGTCCATTCAATACCGGGAGAAGAAGACGCTGGTAAATCTCAGCGAGCGGGAAGGGGGAATTTCTAGCGTGTGTGCAAAACTGATCGCCAACAGGGTGTCCGAGCCGTTAGAGGGAAGGTCTAGAAAATAATCACGTTGAACGGGTTTCTATACAGGGTCATTTTGCATATTAAATGATCATCTTTTTCTGGGGATGCATTGTCATCAGAGTTGAAGTCCACAGTGAAACAGTTTCAAAGCTAACAGACTGCAGTTGATCCTTATCAGTTTCGGGAAGCTTTGGAACGTCATGGTTATGAATCTGGTTTTCATACCGACGTTGACCAGCACTCTGGTATAGGTGGTTGGATGTGCACTGTTCAAGGTGGACGGGGTTGGTGTTCATCGTTGCTGCTCCTGACTAACCCAAATCCACCAGTGGGTTGCTGAAACATGGCTGTTGTTTTGCATCAGGGACGGGACATAAAAAAACACATCAAACGGCCCTTAACTACCCGCTCCTGACTGTCCTGTAAGTCCTGAAGATTTAATGCAAATCGGTTTTGATTAAAGAAATGTAGAACTTGACAAAACACAGATGATGGTCCAGGCCACTCCCCCAAATCTAAAACCCAACTGAAAAACCGTGTGTGCATGCTCTGTTATCTTTCTCTGTACAGTTCCCACAGTGCCATGAGATGTTTTAAAGGTTGTCTTGTTAAGTAATTGAGGATGGGAGTTCAATGTGACCATGTACTAAGATGCCCCGTGTTGGGCTGTCTTGGGGTATATATGAGTATCAGTGATACTTGGAGATAAAATCAGAACCTGAATAACTAGTAAAATGCATGTTTGTGTGGGAAATGCAAGCATCTTTTCCCTGTCTTGCATGTTTGTCTTTAGTAAGGACCAGCTGAGTCCTTGTCTTAATTGGTTGGCCTCATCCTGCTCAATGACCAAACTCTTTATGCTTTGTGAGAAAATCAATGCACTCAAGACACAATTGTATGTTTATATCCAGGAATGACCAGAAATTTCAGAGCATGCTTGTAGATGTAAGTGACAAACGACAAAGGACACATTTCCCCTTACCTTTACATGCCAAACCCCATTAAATTCAGCCATGTTTTCTGTGCAAGCTTTCAGGGAAGTCTTGCAGTGTTTCACCGCTGGGTTTAGAAACTCAACAACGTTCACACTTTATTTCCAATTAGGACGTCGGAAAACAAATCTGTTGAATTTTCTACTACAATGTTTGTTTGTTTTACTCTGATTTGTGAATTCACACCAGGGTGGATGCTAACGTTCCACCTGCATGTGTAAACTGGCTGCGGAGTTCAGGTTGAGTGCAGTTGCCAAGTTAGGATGTGGTCCTTTTCAATGCATCCCTGGATTAATGTGTGTGTGTGTGTGTGTGTCATAGATGCATGCCATCCCGCTGCGCTCCTCCTGGGTGATGACTTGTGCCTATGCGCCTTCTGGGAACTATGTGGCATGTGGAGGCCTGGACAACATCTGCTCCATCTACAGCCTGAAGACCCGTGAGGGCAACGTACGTGTCACCCGAGAGCTACCCGGACACACAGGTAGGATGCTGCAGAGGCATCGTCGCCATTTTGGAGGGGCCGTGGGGCGTCGTTAGCTTCTCGCTACAGGACCAGCCCCCATTAAATCACATCTGTTGTCAGTGGGGGGGGGCACTACTATTTACCGGCAATCAGTTTATTCACATTAAGTTTGTGGATTTGGTCGGCATGTTTCTTTTTCAGGATATTTGTCATGCTGTCGTTTCCTGGATGACAACCAGATAGTCACTAGTTCTGGAGACACTACCTGGTGAGTGTGTTTATTAAGTACGGTGGGGGGGTTATTTTGGGGTCTAGATGACACCCGTTCTTCACCCATCTCCACCACCAATAGAAGCCATCCATGCATTTTCTGTGTGTCACGGTGTTCGCTGTTCCCTCACCCCCTCTCTTCCCCCGCCCCCCTCCCAGTGCGTTGTGGGACATCGAGACGGGTCAGATGGCCACCAGCTTCACGGGCCACACAGGAGACGTGATGAGCCTGTCCCTCAGTCCGGACTTCAAAACCTTTGTGTCAGGCGCTTGTGATGCCTCCTCCAAGCTTTGGGACGTCCGAGACGGCATGTGCCGACAGTCCTTCACTGGCCACGTGTCTGACATCAACGCTGTCTGTGTGAGTAGGTTACACACGGCCCATCCATAGGAAGAGCTATATGTTGTAGGTACAACACACACACACACACACACACACACACACACACACACACACACACACACGTCCATCACTGAAGAGTTTGCTGTAACTGGTGCCTACTAGTTTTGGATGCTTTACCTTGGGTGTTGGCTTTTGCCGATGAATCGGTGAACCAGCCAATCGTCTTCCCTCTGACCCATGTCAAGCCACTCCATGTAGTCATGTGATCTAAATGAGGACAAATGCTTTACTAGTGGCCCGTTTCCACTTGGCTTGTTACGCCGTTCGCTGGGCACTTGTGGGTATGTTTGTTTGTTCTGAAAGTTTCTGGTTTTCTTATCAACGAAGGAGGTTACATTAAATAGCTCATGAGGCTAGCAGTATAATGTCAATCCACTTTTTTGAGCACCGGTTAAGGGATAATTAGGTTAATGAAAATCAAACAAATAAAAAATTATTACAATAGTTCTTTAAGAAAAGTAGCCACAGGGTAGTACTAGGCTACAGTAACTAGTTTGAGGATTTTATGACAATGTATTATATCAACTAGCTGAAATATCTTCCCACTCAGTAGTAGCATTTGAACAGGGACACACTGTACAGCTCTGGAAATCTGGGCATGGATGCTATTATAAAATGTTCTTCCTTATTTGTTGTTGAATAGTGAGATGTTAGGCTGTGGAAGGAACTTTACACAGCGACGCTGCAGAAAGGACAAACATGCACACCTTCTCTAATTGGACGTTGCCCAATGCTGGCTAGCGAATTTAGTCCAAAATGTGCGTATTATCAAATGGAGCTCTATTTTCCTGTGCCTCCCACGCCAGCTTCGCGCTGCCAGGTAGCCCACACTGTCTCACGCACACGGTTACATGACTCCATTGAAAATCCATTGGAGGCAAAATTTCGGGAGCCGGGTTTTCTTTAAAATGCCTAGTGAACACGGCCCATGAGAAAGGTCACTCCTGTAGAATTGTCCATGTAAGGTGAATATGGAGTTGATGAGCCCAGGAGAGCTCAACAACCAGGGATGAAGTCAAAGTAGACAGAATAAGCCAGGTAGAGCAATGAGTGCTTAAAGACAAACCTGCTGTAAGAAATGTCATTTCACTGCATCTAACCAGTTTCTTTTCTATCTCCTTGGCGTAGTTCTTCCCCAATGGCAACGCCTTCACCACAGGCTCAGATGACGCCACTTGCCGTCTGTTTGACCTGCGCGCCGACCAAGAGCTGATGATGTACTCGCACGACAACATCATCTGTGGCATCACGTCAGTAGCCTTCTCCAAGAGCGGCCGTCTGCTGCTGGCCGGCTACGACGACTTCAATTGCAACGTGTGGGACACCCTGAAGGCGGAGCGGGCAGGTACGTTGCCCTGACGTAGAGCCGCTAACTCGCATCCACATTGACTCCAGTTTATCACAGAAACGTCTTGGCTCCCTCGGGTTGAGGTTTGAGGAAGATTGGATGGAGGAGGCGGTGTGTTCACTTTGTCGCTTTAGTAGGAGGCTTTGTGGGCCATGTTGCACACTTGGCTGTCAGACTTATAGACAGCAACTTGGATGAAAGCATGTCTGAGGAAGGCCTTGTGGTCATTGGTCCGTTTTCATTTTTCGTCTCTCCAGGTGTTCTGGCTGGACACGACAACCGGGTCAGCTGTTTAGGCGTGACCGATGACGGCATGGCCGTCGCCACGGGCTCATGGGACAGTTTCCTCCGAATCTGGAACTAAACCGTCCTCTTCATGTACACAACCCTCCCACCCGTGACGCTGGGCTGGACCAGAGGGTGAACACTGTCTCTGCTCACCCCCCTCGCCCACCCCACCCCCCTCGAATCAGTCACCAACTCCACCCCACAGTCAACTCTGTCAACCCTCTCCTTCACCTGACACCCTCTGGCCGGCCAAGACACAGCTAGCGCCGCTGTGAGAAAGTAACAACTCTCTTCCTTTCAAAGTGACGTTTTTTTTACCCTCCTAATACACAAGAGCTTTTCAGTACGTTAGTGTCAGTCAACAACAACAAAAAAAGACAAGATAAAAATAATATTAAAACAAAAAACAAACCCTGGCATCCCCTCTTGTTTTCGGACAGGGGGGCTAGAGTGCATGTTACCGTGGTTACCGCCAAATTAGAGGACAGTTTGTGTAATATGTAAATGTATATAAAAGTACAATATATATATATATATATCATTATGTGTGTATATATGCATCATATATGCATATATAATGTGTATGTATATATTTTTGTAGTTAATTTCCCACCCTTGAGGTTTTGTTTTATATTTTTGCCTAATGTTTTACTTGTTTAATGTATATATTATTCACAGTACTACACAATAACACAGTTCCGATTTTTTTCACTTGCCTCGTGTACATTACGTACATGTCAGTATGCGTGTGTAGTTGCGTGTTAAATGCACGTACAAAGACACACACGTGCTATAACTAAAATACTGTATGTTCATATGTCGACTTTAGCGTTACGAATTGTCCTGTTGGCATTCCTGGTTTTCTCTCCGAAAACAGAACCGTTGTGCTCGTTTGTACAGACATCTTCTAGACTAATGAGGTTAGGTTGTTTTTGTTTTGGTGCAGTTTTAACCCTTTCCTTGAAACTGGTTTAACCAGAACGTGACACACAGCCACTGCAGTTGCTAGCAGGGCCAATGGGGCCCCACAGACTGCTTCGAGTGACAGCCCAGGGAACCCGTAAGGGGCCGCTTTCATGATCGCAATTGAGCGGCGAACAGCGTTCCGCCGCAGCCTTCAGATGAACAGCAGTGTGATGTGCTGATATGTCGCGGTTATTCACTAACCAATAGGTGAACGCCATGTAACCCCAAGGCCAACCGCTAGCGGGGTGGCGAGGCTGGGGTTAACTAGCGACGTGATCCGGGTGCGACTGGGAGTTAGCGTAGGCCAGTTTTAAAACTAAAGAAGTACTGGATAGTAAAATATGCTGACTGTCCAGTCTCTTCCAGACACGTCAGCAGAAGCATCGAGATGCGCTGAATGGAGTGACTCCCCATATCCACTCCCTATGAGAGGATTCGAGGGAACTCCTGTAATAGCTTCTTGTTTTGTTCTATTCGGTTCTTGATGACCATCAGTAGGATGGTTTTGTGTGCGTGTGTGCGTGGAACCTCAAAATCACAACCGTGCCAATTGCAAGCCAGTAAAAAAAAAAATGCTTCTAAAAATGTTGTTCCCAGTATTTAACACATTTTCTTCTCCCCGGAGAAAATCTTATGAATATTTTATAATAGTACTAGTCATGAAATGTCACTCAGTAAAAGAGAGTACACATGGTAGAGATAGATGACAATAGTTCACAACAAACATGTCCAAATATTTAAAACAGCACACGCTAAATACACACCAGTAGAGGACAGTAGGTTTCTCTCACAGGACTTTGTTTGTGTAGGTCTTCCGTTTTCCCCCGCAAGAAAACGTTGGTTTGAAGGCAACACTTGAATAATGGTGCCTATTGTTTAAGTTTGACATCCTTTGAGATACTAGATACAGTAACTGCATTGAATCCACAAGACTGGTGTGGCTTGACAGTTTATTCTTCATTCTGCCTTATTGTACGTGCTACAAAGCCAATACCATTGCCAACAATAACTGAGACGGGGTCAGGGACTTAAATATTGGGCCGGCTGTGAATGATAAATGGGCTGATATGAAGCCGTGGTGAAGCTCCGAGACTCATCAGAAACTGTAGGTAACACTAAAATCCAAGCTTACAGACCGGACGCAGCTTCCAATAGGCCGGTGCTCAACATTTGTTTTACAGAATAGTACTTTCTACACTTCAATTAGTTGTATTTATTATATTACAAAGAAAACCCTTTGGTCATATTGTCAGTTATCATAGCCTTTCCTTTAGTTGCCGTTTTGTAGCTGCTTGCCTAACTTTGCATTAAGTCATTTGAGAATGTGTAAAAGAAGTGGCTGGCTGTTTTTTAGGCCCGACACATGCATCCATGATTGGGCTGGGATGTAAACTATCAGTGTTTAAATTCTTACTGATCTGTGTTGGAAACCCGAGTACAAACCCTTATTTAGTTTTTCTGTTTGTTACCCATGGCTGTGAAACCACAAACACATGTCAGTGACAGGTCATTGCATTTCTTTGCTTTCTTACAGGAAGTTTCAGCCCTTTTCCCCCAATATCTGAATCAAATAATTTCTGTTCAATGCACTTGGCCTGGTAGAACCTATTTTGTCTGACAAAGGTGCCCAATAAAAGAGAAGTGCCCAGCACGTTCAAGTCCCACTATTCATTTGGTAATTGTGAATGAACCACTTTGTTTTGCTTTCTGTTTTCTGCATTCAATTAATATTTTCCCATTGTGAAGTTTGGGGATTCAATTAGAGAAACAAGGCCCTTTTTAAACAGGAAAGACAGATGGGATGTAATCAGACATTGGCAAATCGTAGTTTTAAAGTGTCTCGTTTTCACCTGGAAGTACATTTGACAGTGGTGTTGATTGTACATCTCCAAAAATAAAGGTATATGCTTTAACACAACAGGACAGAGGCTTTACATCGGTGTCTTTTAAGGTCCAACAGTATTTTTAATCTGAAAGGAATAGCCTCATTAAAATGTGCCTGTGCAGATCCACCACTCTGGTCATTCAGCTTGGATCAATATTACCAGGCTGGAATAGTCAAAGGTGCTTAGCCGGCTTGTTTTCGATGGTGTCGTAGTCTTTCCTTACGGTCGTTTCCTGGCAGGATCGGGTCAATTCCACTTCTGTTCCAGTCATAAGTTTACTCTGTTGGAAGGTCACTTCGATGGAATTGACCCCAGCCCTGTTTGTACCGCTGCACTCGTTATGAAACCTGTGTCGTAAGGACAGCCAGCGTCCAGATGTGAGATGCTCAGCCGGCACGATGTGTCTCATCTGACGTGGTCCATATCATCAAACAGCTTGAGTACGCTTGGTGGGCAAAAAGGAAGCGAGACAAGATCCATTGTGTTGACTCGCAGATTGTTTGGACCAAGGTGGAGTATTAGCCGTGTGTCAGTGCGGTGTTTCTACCAGTGGTCGCCTTTTTCATGTTGTGTTTGAACAAAAATCTGGAGCAGCACCTACCGATGGAAACATGATCTAATGTTGAAAATGCAACGCCTGTCCTTTTGATGATCAGCGTCTCATCTGGTGATCACCACGTAACACTGACACAAATTAATGCACTGCCTTTAGGCTCTCCGATCCATTAAGTCTTATTTGATTTATTGTTTTAAGCCAGTGAAAAAAAAAAAAAACAGGGACTTGGTGCCATGATTTCTCTTACAGTGCTATTGTGTGGACATTATAATCACTTGTTATGGAATAATTTTTATAGTCTTTTTCACACCAGATTTTTTTTTTGTTTTGTATTTGTACAGTGGCTTGGTGATACCGATACGTTGCCATGATATTGTAACCAATAAAAGCTTTTAACCAAGGATTTGTGTTGAAGCAATGTTGGATGAAGTTACGGTTAATTACTTTTCTAGTTGCTTGAATGATTCCCACCTACCATTCCATAAAAGCGTGGTTCTTTTTTATGCAATTGTTACATTCCATTTCCACCAAGAATGTGAGTTATTCATTTTAGGTTTTGTGTCCATTAAAACTACAGAATCACACTTGACATTGTGTCTATGGCATATTTTTTTTAATAGACTAACTCAGGAGATTTCAATTCACATTAATCAAAAAAAAGGAACAAACATTTTCCTTACAAAGTGGAGATTAACTTTGAACAATCACATGACAGATTGAAACAGTAGAAACGGCAGACAAACTTACAAAAGGCTTAGAAAATGCTTCTAGTTAACACCGTTTGTATTTCCTTGATCAGACATGAGGTTTGATTCTTTAAGAATGCTGCTTATGAAAAGAACAAAGGCCTTTTTGTGAAGCCCAATGACTATTAGCTGAATTTTTTGAGAGCGACCTTTACCAAAGTCTTCCCTGCAATGTGGTACCAGTTTCAAGGTTCGTCCTGAACAAATTTTGCTCCAAATGAATTTCACATTTTCTCAGAATTATTTTCTTTTCCCTAGAGTACACAAACTCACCAGCAGGTAGTGAAAGGCATATTCACAGTTAGAAGAGGAGTTAATACACAGGCCAGAGCACCTGATCTCATACCAACTGAGGTTTTACGTCTCAATCTTCGGTTCTGATGCACAGAGTTTGTTCCCGAGCAAAAGCGGTTCTGTGATTTGTATGAAAGACTGGACACTTGCTCCAATCTTCTTGGAGAAAACCGTTCAGATGTAGGGATATCCCCAGAGAAATACTACTGTCAAGGTTGGTCTGGACTTATTTCTGGAGAGTTCAGCAGTGGGGGTCCAGGAATTGGGAGTCAACACCAGATGCTGGGACTGAGGCTCCAAGGAAATAAATAGCATCCATCATTGATGGATATTCAGATACTGGTGTGTAAAACTCTCCAACTGTTTCTCCAACTCTGTTGCTTTATGCCTTGAAACAAAGGGGGAGATGTTACACATGGGTCAAATCTATTGGCACAATATAAACCAATCCTATCCAAATTAGCCAGAATGCTACAATGCTGTGCTACCTACAATACAATCAACAGTGAACAAAAACATTTATTTTTTCCATTCCAACAATAAGTCTAAATTGCCCCTCTGGCTAAGCGAGCAATACAGTGACCAATATTTAAGGGATAACTAGATGCAAAAATCGCTGTTCTAATGGTAATTCCACACATTTTATTGGCTAGCATTACTAAAATGCTCCCAATGTACAGTTCGAGAGGGGTCAACAGAGCATCTACAGAACTTTAGTGTTGTATAAAACATTATTATAATGCAGGAACCACAATAGCAAATCCCAACATAGATTTAGACGCTAAACCAAAGGGTTGGGAAGCTCACCGGAGGCTCTTGGATCGGCTCTGGACAGTCTCCAGGGTCTGGATTTTGGCGGTCAGTCGGCTGATCTCCCCCTGAAGCTCCCTCTGTGTCAGGTCCACCTGCTGGCAGAGCCGTGCAAAGGTCGTGGCCATCTCCCTGGGCAACGCAAAGGTCAAATCCTTCTATAATTTATTTATTCACCACTTCACAAAAAATACAGATTTAACACATCAGTACTGAAGGGGTTTATATATGAAGTGTTTCAACACATCTACAACAAACAAAAACGTTTGTTTTAAACAGAAGATACTGGTACTACAGGGCCGTTTAAAAAGAATTTGCCCCTTTTCCCAGTTAGTTTTGCCCCCATTCTGCAGCCAGACAAAAATCACAATCTCCTTTATTTACTAAATACATTTAAACACACCAGGATTTGTACATGTTGTAAAACTGCTGCTAGTGGCAGACAACATATAAAGGGCTGAATTCAGTTAGGGCCCATTTCTCTGACAGACTAAAGCTAGTCTAGGACATAATAAAAAATAATATTTATCTGAATTTATGGAGAACGCCAGAGAGCTTGAGCTTTTTAGTCCAGGACAAGGCTAAATCTATGTCCACAAAACCAGCTGTAAATCTGCTTGAGACGACATGATTTCAGTTTACTGTACTAAGATTCAAACATGCAAACAATGTTTCCTAACGCAGAACAGAATCTACTGGACCGTAGAATCATTATCTCAAACTTGGCTGTAAATGGAAAGCTTTCTATCTTTGACATTTTCCCCATAGATTTCATGGAGGATTTCCATTTTAATTCCTATTCTTATTTCAGAACAAGCGGTTCACAAAAGCCTTGGGAAAACTCAGAAAAAAAAGTCATCTAGAGGCCCACACTGTACAGTACTTACTGTTGGACCTGATGGCTGCAGTTGGCACTGGTGAAACTGACAATGAGCTGCAACTTCTCGGTGGCATAGTCCACAAACTGGCGCTTGAGGGCTCTCTCCTTGGCCTTAGTGGTCCAGGTGAGCTTCTCCCAGAGGTAGAGCAGGCCGTACATGGACCCCGACAGTGCTATGAGACGCCAGCCCACAGTCCGCCAAACCTAGGACACACAAAGAATACAGACCATTATCGTTTATCATGTCTGCCTTCACGAGGTGATGGTACTGAATTGGCAGGACAAAGCCAGACTGTACATGTATTTCTCATGAACGTACGTATTCAGACCCTGCATTCAATCATTTGTGGAAGCGCCTTTGGCAGCAATCACAGCTTTTAGTCTTCTTAGATATGCATCTGATTGGTCAGTTTCTCTTTGTAGAGCCTCTCATGCGCTGTAACATTAGATCGGGAGTGTCAGTGAACTGCGATCTTCAGGTCTCACCACAAATGTTCAACGAGGTTCAGGTCCAGGCTTTAGCTGGGCCACTCAAAGATTCTGAGTTTTCTCGAATCCACTCCAGGGTTATCTTTGCTGGGTGCCTCAGGTTGTTATCGAGAAGAAAGATTAATCTTTGACCCAGCCTGAGGTCCTGTGCATTCACACCAGATTTTCTTCAAAAACTTTCATATTATTCCTAACTTCCTGAATCTTGACCAGTCTCTCAGTCCCTCATGCTGAGAAGCATCCCAATAGCATGATGCTTCAACACAGGGACGGTGTTACACGCGCCAACCTTGTTTATGCCAGATGTAGCACTTGGCATTCAGCCCTAACAGTTTGATTTGGACTCCTCAGATCAGATAGTCTTATTCCTCCTTCAGGTGGTATATCAGATGTCTTTTACTTAAAAATGGGTTCTGTCCGATCTACCATAAAAGGACTAATTCTCCTATCTCTGCAGAGAAACTCAAGCTATGTTAGTGGCCATGGTGTTTTGTCACCTCTCCAATCAAGACGCCTGGCTACTTATTTTGGCCTTGGGTTTACTTGGCTTGGCTCTATAAAAGTGTTGGAGGTTCCAAACTTCTTCCAGGGACTTTTAGATCATTTTTCAGTATAATATTTGATCCTTCAATATCCTTTTTAGTATCTTTTCAAATTCTGTGTGCCTGTGGAGACTTCTTGTGAAGGGGTCTGAATCCTTCCCAAAGCTGCTATATACAGCCCAAGTAACACTTTATTTTTATTAGTATTTTACCATCCCACAGATGATTATTATTTTTTACAAAAAGGTTTCACGAGAGAATTGGCAGAATGAATTCACAACTTGGTTGCCAGGCTGTTGACAAGACGGATTCTGGGTGTGTCATCGCCACAACTACTCACCACTCCTCCAACGATGACCAGGCTCACAGATGTGCGGGAGGTGAGGGAGGCAATGTTGGTGACCATGGCCATCATCAGCTCCTCCTGGGAGACCACAGCTTCCTGGGGCTGGCTCACCATCAACGAGGAGGGCCCACTGGAGGGCGTGGTGGACAGGGAGCGCGTCACCTGAAAGGGACATGGTTGGAGTACGGAGGGCTATTCCTAATGTGTACACTAAAGTAGGGATGTTGTCGAGGAGATGAAAGAAAGGAGAGATCAGTTCATTTGAATGGAAACCTCTTTGCATTACTGTAAACTACCACATATAACATAACTATTCCTCACCGAAGACCAAGGAATGTTCCACATACTTTTCAAGCTTTGCCAGGCTGGGGCTCAGTTGTAGGGAGAACAAAAGGGCGTTAAAATAAACATCTTGAACTCTTCACAGAAATTGAGTGGGACCAAAAACAATCTAGGGAGAGTTAGATTAACTCTGCAGCTTTAACTGTGTATTAACTATTTGTTATTCCCAGGACAAAAAAAAAAATTCTCCCCTTTTGAGTTTCGTGAATGTCGTGATATTGGCCTTGTCGCAACAACTCAACAGCAGGTGTCGGGTCAAAGGTAGGCTCCTCCTATCTCGCCAAGACACTCATTCTTATCACACTGCCGGCCTAGTCAGGACATTTTTCCTGGTACACACATATTTGAGGGGGAATGCAATCCCCTGTCTAAATCCACAATTGAGTGTCATAGGCACCCAACCTGCCAAAAGGAGTTTCTATAGGCGCAACCTTACAAGACAGCCCTGTCTGACATCTCCCACCCATTGCGATGTGTATTGCAGGACAGCAACTTAAGACCAGTGTGCTACTCAAGGGACCCAAATACACCAATTTCTAACAATATGCATATATATTACTAGAATATATTCAGCAAAGTTGTGGTTCTGTCTGAATTTGCTCTGCCGATACTGATTTATCTTGAATCCGAATCTTTCCTACTAATGAGAGAACTTAGAACTAAACTGGGAAAGCTGACCCAAGATCTGTACTGGGTAGACAGCCTGGACCCTCGAACCAGTCTTAACTGCATTACCGGAAAGTTCTTGTCAACCAGCATGAGAGCCCGCTTGGCATTGGTGGGCCCCAGAAAGCGGTTGACCAGCGCCGTCCACCCCAGTGAGAATTGGAACTCGATATTCTCCTGGAAGTCCGAGCAGAGTGAAGCGCAGTTTAGGTCATAGCTCAGGTCAAACTTGTGGCTTGGCACCAATATCTGGATCTGGTTCTGGACAGCAGGCGGCAGCAGAGGCTGCATACTCTCTGATGGTGGGAGAACAGAGGGGGACAGGGACAACACTCAGGTCACTTAAAAAAACCAGAGAACATCACATCCAAATACTGTGAATTCTCCCCTGATTTTCTCATTCCTTGAAGTCATCAGGTACCACAGACCTGGATCAGCATGTAGTACAACCCTCCCTGAATTTTTCCTATTTGACTGCTACTTCACAGAGGGGAACATTTCAACATGGCCTTTCTTCCTGTGACACAGGCAAAAACCCTGGGGGGGATGGGGGACACACGACCCCCCCATTCTGGGGAAAACTATGATTTGTCCCCCCCAATACATCACAGTAAGAATAACTACGTAGTTACAATAATATTAATATGATGCAATGAAAGCACCTATGCTGATTTTTTATACTTAATAACGTGTTTTTAAGTTTCAAAAGCTGGCGCCCCCCACCATCACCTCATAGCCCCGAGCAGGAGGCAATCTGACAGTCTGTCGCTGATGGTTGACTTTCAGTAAGTAGTTCTAACAAAGGATATGTTAGACATTTCTTTACTTCAAACACTCAATACAATAAAACACATAAGTCACCAGCCTTCATTTTCACTACATTGAATTACAGGTCACATTTTATGTTAGCTAGCAGTTGGCTGACGTTTGCCAGACATCTACAGTAACATCAACCAGCGTTTGAAGTTGTTTGAATTTGAGTCAATGAGAGAAGCATACAGTGCAATGTAGTGTTCCTTAGCTAGCAAGGTGATCGTGTTTGTGTTTACCATCTGAAAAGGCACTCAATGCATGTTACTATTGTCAGGTTAAATCCAGTAAGTTTGTTTTGTGTTGGTAGGTTTCACACACAATAGCTGAATATGCAGAACTACTGTAGGGAGCCAACCAATGGCGCAAACTATAACAGTATTACAGCATTACTATTGGTGTCCCCCTCAATAATTCCTCTTGAGAAAATATCATGTAATTGTCCCCTCCAAAGATTATATCTGATTTTTGCCTCTGCTGTGACAGTGGTTAAATGAGCAAGGCACCGGAAATGAATAAAATGTTGAGAAGCAAGCAAAAATACTCATCTATGAGATTTACTACCCCTCAGCTCAAGGCTCAGTACTAATGCCCATAAAAGGACATAACATCCCAGTCAGGACCAGTTGCTTTGATGGCTAGTGAGCGTCTGTGTGATGACCTCACCGTGACGCAGGTCTGTTTACGTGTTCCTACAAATCATACAAAGACACTTGACCACAAGAGTTGGAAAGACAGCGTTAACAGACCGGGCCTAATCCCGACCTATGACCATGCTAATAATGACCCATAACCAAACTAGTCATGACCTGTGATCTGGGACCGGATAAATCATGACCTATGACCATGGACCAGGCAGATCATGACCTATGGCCTGGGTGGTGTTACGCGGTGGGTGCGCCGACTCCTTACCGATCATGTGTCTCTGGGATGACTGCACAGAGGCGTTGATGGCGTTGGAGCAGCGGAAGGCCAGGTTTTTGCCCATGCCCTCCTCAATGTGGCTCAACAGCTCCTGCACAGGGGTCAGCCAGAGGCCAAGGTCAGAGAGTTGAAACAACCCAGTGACTTCATGGAACAGCCAGACATGCAGGAGAGGTCACTATTGGGACACTCAAAACTATCTCAAGCGGTTGTTGCCATAGAAATGAGGCGTGGAATCGGTCTGTGGCGAGGACGTCAAACTCACGGTCTTGTAGAGCTTGAGGACATGGTGTGACGGGTGGAAGTCGGAGTGAAACTCCTCGACGAGAACGTTTAGACGACAGATCTCTTCGCCCATTGCACTGGAAACCTGGGGAGAACAGCTGTGTCAGTGCCTGGCTTAAGTGACAACAGGCCTACCTGGAATAACTCCTGGAAAGGATTGGTAATTACTGCCAATTTTTTTTTTTACTGCAGTTGGCATTAGGAGCCAGGATCTAATGTTAAAGATGCATTCTGGGACTTCCGCAAATAACTTTGTGTTTGGTGTGTAATTCTGTTCTTATGTTTTTTATGTTGTGCGTAATTTAGGTAGAATTCCTAGCAAGCTGTTTGGATGAAATTACATAGTACACTATTTTGGATGAACGGTTCTGGCTCAACGGCTCGACATTAACCAGTGGCCAAAAATCCTGGAAGATGGCCATGATTCACGTAAGGCAGACCTTCATGTCATCAGACTACTGTGGTATACCTTGCTCTCCACCTCTGACGCGATGGCCTTGATCTTCTTCTTAATGTCCTCCATTAGCAGGTCGAGCTGGTTCTTCACAAACTCCAGGCGGTCGATCTGGTATTCACGGTCCTCCTGTGAGGCCACTCTATAAACAGAAACGCACACGTCAGAAGGTGAAACACCGCAAATGATGTCAATGCTTTGACCAAGAAATCCACTGGGTCCCAAAGTCCCCACCAACATATAATATAGAGAGCAGAATTAAATGCTCTCAATGTTTCAGCTAATTAGGACATCTCCAGTGAACATTCACAGCAACTACGATTTTTGCCCTGTAAAAGTAAAATAAATGTAATTGGGATACAATGCAATAAAATGTGAAAAATATCCTTGGGGATTTAATACATTAAAGCGATTCAGCTGCATTCTAACACAAAGCGACAGTAGTGAAGTCGTACATTTCATTTTATTTTTGTACAGACTTATGTAATCCACTTGTGGACAATATCAGTGCAGTAATTCTCAGATCGAAATTACCGAACAAAACAGACGCAGGCAGCCCTGTTCCTGGAGTACCCACCTCTTCTCAGCTGCCTCAATGTTGATAGCGTCCATGATGGCTTTGACCGTCGCAGTGATCTGTTTGGCCCTGATAGTGTGCTGCTCAAACTTTGTTTTCACTGCTGACTGCGAGATACACTCCTGCGAGGCCACATAAATAAAGACGTTACTGTGAAGGGCGGCTGCGGCGACGCCCATGCCAGGTGCGCGCGCACATGCGGCGCACACGCACAACGGTGTGACAAGAGGACGAGATGCACAACTGCTGCTGCGATTTTGGAACGATATGCTGAGGAACCAAAAGAAACATGCAATCGCTGACAGCAGCTCTGCATCTCGAGTCAGACCATTGGTTTTTAGGTTCACAGTAACGTGTCAAATTATAGGAAATAAAGTCAACACAAGAAACACAACAAATATAATAATTAAAAAAATTATATTAATTTTTAGGGTGGCTCAAATAATTTGTTCTCAGAAAACCTTGGAGGATTCCGAATATCCTACATGTTTCTTCTGGAAAACCAGTTAATTGTGGGAAATAAACTTCAAGGTTTGTAAAGACCCAGTATTTAAAAATATAGACCAAAAATTCAGACAACTGAACACAATGAAATTAAACTTTTAAAACAGGCAACAGAATACAATGGAACTTATAAGACAGGCAACTAAATGAAAACTGAAATGAAACAAACAGATGACCCTCGCCTAAGCAAATCTAGACTTCAGCAATGAAGATGAAGATTGATGCCAATATGCACACTGATTGGGCGGGCTTGGTTGGATTTGGAGATGTGTAAGTGGCGCAGAGGAGCGTAGACCAGCGACAGCATGGATGTGGAGACTAGAGAGGATTCTCGCAGCACGGGATCATAGAGATAGAAAAGTTAGAATGATGCCCAACCTATAGCTAACCCAGCATGGGATTTAACACAGAGGTTCTCCAAGTGCTCCTCTGGGACCCCTCGCATCCCATACATTTGACCAACTCCAGCACAGCTGATTCCACTTGTCTACTACAGGTCAAGCCCTTAATTAGTCAATCGGTTATGTTAGATCAGGGCTACAACATCTGTGGGTCCAAGAGAACTCTGATAGGCTGAAAGCTGTGGTATATCATATTGTATAATAGGTTTACTGGTCAAATCAAAATACTGCAGGTAACCAGTTCATAATATCAATAAAGCAACTCTTTTTTTATATATCGAAAACTCTGTGTATATCTGTGTCCTAAGAACAGCCTTCAGCAGTGCTAAATTGGCCATATACCACATCATATTGTGCCTAGTCACTTAAATTAGAGCTCTTTGGTAAAGCCGACCGTCTCTGTTTACAGAAAACAAAATGAAATCTTCAAACACGGTGGAGGTTCAGTAAAGACCACCTTCCCCACAGTGAAACATGGAGGGTAAGTGATGTTCTGGGGTTGCTTTTCTGCCTCTGGCACTGGGTTCCATGAACATGAGCATGGCATGAAATTAGGAGAATACCAAGTAGTTTTTCACCAAAGCCAGTGTCAGAAAGCAGGGTTGATATCAAAGGTAATGTGTTTTCCAGCAGGACAATGATCCCAAACGCTTCAAAAAGCACCCAGGTTCAGATAATACACTGTTTCTGAAGTGGCCGACAAGAGTCCAGCTCTAAATCCTATTGAAAACCTGCAAAGAGATCTGAAAACAGCAGTTGGAAGAATCTGGATAAACTGGAGAAGTTTGTATAAGACTGGGCCTAACTTAACCATGAATATGGGAAGCACTGTGCTACCAAACATTGAGTCAAGTGCCAATCTGGTCAATGCCATTTCTGTTTGTTATCGGATTTAAAGACAAATTTGGGTCTTTATTAGCAACTATCCTTTGTTAATGACAGTGAATTAAGAACTGTGGAGACCAAATACTTTGGGCAATATCAACTTATTTTAGAGGCAATGTGATTTATTTGAAAAAAGTGCCAGGTTGGAAGTAATTTTGGCCCGACTGCAGATTCAAATGTGGCTGAAACACTTGCCTCAAATATCCTTTCAAAGTTTTGAAACTCCTTGAGCCTCTCCTGGAAGCCTTCGGCCAGTGCACCGCCTGGGGAAGAAAGCAGAACACAGTCATACAAACACAATTTTTACTTTTTCAATAAACATTTTAGTTGAACATCTGAAGTATAACATCCGAGTATTTAATTCACCATCTTCCTTCCTTCAAATGGAGCTCCGTTTTTGGTGCCTCAGGGATAAAAGACTTGTACCGAGCAAAAAAACATTGAATATGATGTTATAATGAGATTAAGTGCCATCTTTAAGCCAGACTGAAAAGGGATGGATGCTGGGCTAAAAGCTATGACAAGGTCATAGACTGCACCAAAACATTCAACCAAAATGCCAGACAGTGTTAGCCAGATGTGATTAGGAGGGCCTAGGCTGGTTGTTGTACAGCTCGTCCAACTTTATGGAAACATTTGAAAATCCTTAAAAAAATGTATATTCAATTGCTTACTCAACACGTTACAGAGACATAATTTTACTGCAGAGCAGCATTTTGCACAGCCTTTGGATTTCCCCAAAAACGTTATATATATTTGTAGAAAAATCTGCTATCACAATCACTTGGAAATTCACATGACCTAGATGCTTCAAATCACTTATAATTTTCATAGGGAATTTTCATATTTTCCAGTTAAGCACCTACGTAACTTCATGGAAACATTTGAAAATGCGAAATTTCATTAGCTTTCATAGCATGACACAGACATCATATTGATGTTAGATTATTCCCTAAAAAGTAACAGGTAGATAAAACTTAACATCTTATTTCAATACAGTAAGAAACAAAGTAACATAACTAGTTACTTTACGGTTAACTGTAATTAGTAACATTTCCCAACACTGGTGCACGGTCAGTAGAAATCCAATACCCCGGTAAGGAACTGTATAAAACAGTGTGGAAGTATGAACACTGCCCAGACCTACTAAGATGTTTGTCAATTCACACACACACACAGACCCATCGGCTTGCAACACACTGGCGTGCCTGCCATGCCACAAAACACACAACCCTCTTGGTTTGACCACCACCTTACCGGCCTCTGGCATACCCTGGGCGCGCTGCATGCGGGAGTTGAGCACCTCCTTGGCCGACACAAAGAAGATGCGGTTGGGCGCCTGCTCCCTGTCCACCACCTTCAGCTCCTCCACCAAGAAGTTCACACAGCGGTCTGTGTGCTGTTTCCGCACCTGTAATGGATGTCTCTCAGTGTTACTGGGGTGTGTCTGAAACATTACTGTAATAGATGTAAAAAACATACTAATACAGTCAATTTACAACATACCCCCAGCTCTAAAAGCCCATAACAAACTCAGAGCCATAATCTTCATTTGCACTTACTGTAAAGTAATATATATATTTTTTTAATATAAACTAGGTGACAAGTTGTGAAGGGGAGGTTGTCAACCCATGGGGACTTGTATAGGAACACCCCACTGCCAAAAAAATACACATTTACATAAACAGCCAGTCCAATTTAAAAAACGAAGCCAATTAATTACAAGGGAACACTGATACAATGTGCGCATAAAAGCCTGGTTATTCTTGACAAGACCCTCACCTCCTCCATGTACTCCGGCTCGTTGGCCGAGGCGTCCCAGCGGTTGTTGAGGATGAAGACGTTGGGTTTGGAAAGCTTCGCGTTCACCTTGTGGAAGAAATGCTTCTCCTGAGCAAACAAGAAAAATGCGGTCAGGAATAGATCACAGCTGAAATTGCCTTCCTTCGTTGAGCAGTTCGACACAGAATTTTTCTCTGTGTAAAAGGGGCTGCTAGTTGTGGAAACTACGTGTTATCACACTAACCAAGACGATGTCAACACCAAATTGGCGGCATGTTAACCTTTTATGAGGTGATTTCTGAACTCTTATTGTATTTAATGAGTTTCATTTGAAAGGTAACCTTGATATAAACTTCCCAACATACACCAGAATACATTGAACATTTTACTTTGACATACAGCTAGGTCCAAAAATAATTGGACACTGACAAGTTTTGGAATTTTGGCAGTTTACCAAAGTATATTCAATTGGGCTTAAATTTAAGCCAATTGGGCTTAAATTGCAGTTTCTCAGCTTAAATTTTAGGGTATTTATACTTTTCAAAGGACCTAAAGTAATTAGACCAACAGCTGTTTCATGGACAGGTGTGGGTTATTCCTTCGTTATTTCATCGATTAAGCGGGCAAAAGGTCTGGAGTTGATTCCATGGGTGGCATTCGCATTTGGAATCTGGTGCTGTGAACCCACAACAGGCAGTCAAAGGAGCCAAGTGAAGAACACAATCCAGGAGGTAGGCATATCATTATCTAATTGTACCATAACGAGAAGACTTCACAATAGCAAATACAGAGGGTTCACCACAAGCTGCAAACCATTCATAAGCCTCAAGAATAGAAAGGTCATATTAAACTTGACAAAATATATCTACAAAAAGCCAGTCCAGTTCTGGAGCAGCATTCTTTGGACAGACAAAACTAAGATTTTTATTGAAACACAACATGTTTAATTAGAATTCAAGTGTATTTTCAAAGCATATATTGGCCAGCACAATATAACATATATTGAGACTGAATATCGGGTGCATAGTCAAGCAGTAAGTGAGCTGACTGAAAACAAGGCCTGTCCACTGAAAAGGTTTGGCACCGATTAGAAATGAGCTCAGTGACTGAGCATGTCCTAACATAGCCAAAATGCCTGGGCAGACAACAACAGAGTATGGCTGGAGCATGTGACCAAATGGAGCCAGCCAGGTCCTTGCAATGTTAATAGCAAAACCTGGAAAAACCTCCCTCCCCCAAAACACAAGTTCCTTCCGGATTGATGACATTGACTATCACACACATAGTTCAGGTTACATTTCCTTTAGATTTATCTGTAATGTAATGTATACAATACAGACTGTCTTTAAAAGATTAGAAAGATGTGGAAATATGTTCACATTCCCCTTTTCCCTAATTTGCGCTAAAAACAACTGACAGATGTTAAAATTAGTCAACCAAATAAAATTGGTGTTTCTTATCAGAAGAAAAAATATTGGATATACTTTCAGGCATTTTAAACATTTTAAACAGACGGGGGAAAGACAGATCTTTTTTTGCTAAAGGCAAATAAATCAATTCTTTAAAAAAAATCCTAAATACATTTTTATATTGAGCCTCTTCTTGGCCCTGAACGGTTTAGTCTGACTATATGGACTTAGTTTTAGGTAAGATTTTTCAGTGGATAGGGTAAAAAGTCCCAAAATACTTAGTTCCCCATCTGTTTGAGCAAGTGTAAGAAAAAACTTCTAAGAAGAAAAAGCACAGAAACACACTGGTCTTCATGATCTGTAGCAAACATGTTTTATAAAACAATTAACATCAGTAAAGTTATGAACACAGAATGACAAGACAAATGACTACGCCTGGTCTAAACCTGGTCTAAACCTGAGGTTCAGTCAGCTTTTGGACTCTCCTACCGTGTTCATGAGGGTGGACTCCGAGTTGGCCACCAGAACGAAAACGTCAGCGTCCAGGCAGAACTTGTCTATCCAGCTGTCCAGCTGAGTGGTGACATCCGTCCCTGGGCTAAAGAGGATGAAAGGTCACCGCGTCTCCTAACACATCTTATCAAACCTCAAACTAGTAGTGGTTAACACCTTTCCATTGGACACTTACCAGCAAAACACACCGTCACACAAAACGTATCTAACAAATTACAGATTACCAAAGACCAGGTGTACAAGTGATTTCAAAGGCGAGAGGCCATTGGCAACATCCTGTTACGGTACCTGTCTACGAGGACCAGGTCGTCTCTGAGCAGGGCACATTTGGTCTTAGGCCAGAAGACTCGGACCAGGCAGCCGGCATCCAGACTCTGGTCCATGTGCAGCGCATGACCCAGCTGGTTGACGGTCTGGGGGAGTACGGAATGAGGGGTTGGACTGGGTCACGCTGAAGGTATTGTTTAAAGGCAAGATCAAATTTACAATAAGGTCTGCTGGTGATTAAGAAAATGGTGCACATGAACGTGAGGAATGTCTTTATGAAAAAATTACTATAATATTCAAATAACACATATGCTGAACAGTTACACTCAAGATTACTGCCCTGCCCCCACAGATGTGGATATGATAAAACGGAGGGAAAATGTTTATTATGAGTGATACATTGTTTCCTCAACATCATTTTGAGGTATGCAGCATTATCCCATACTCAGTGGACTATGATATTGGTAATAGTTTTAAGCCCAGTAAAGCTTTAGTTGCATTTGACCTTGCTAGGGAATGTTGTATGGGGTTCTCCTAACTAGCTACCGGGCAATTCCACTGTGACCGAGTGGCAGTAAGACTCAGACTTTCATTAACAGACTTCTTAACATGCAATTCCATTCTCAAGGACCACATAATTTCTGTTAAGATATAACATTCACCTTAAGAACACTGAACAGTGCATAGGCTTCATAACAAGGCTATGTTGTCACTCTATTAAAAAGGAATTGGCACCAGCGCTTGTTTACTGTTAAACCTCATCTGGACCACATCACTGTTGGGTCACTGTTGACAGTGACACTTATCAGCTGTTCCACGGGGCCTGATATCTGATACCATGGTAATCATAGGCATACAATTCATATATACTCAAATAGACTTAAAGGAGAGATGTTTCCCTGGACTACTAGAGCTGTAACTCAGGTCCAAGTGAGGACTATCAACCACATCAGGACTATAGTGACTTCATTAATTGCAGATAATAAAGTTCAGAATGAAGAAAAAAGAAACACTTCCAGTAACACGATCAGGTATCTAATTTCCAACCTCGTGAAACAGGGGACGGGCCACCCTTTTCTGACTCAAGGGCCAACACCAAATTTTCCTCAACGAAGGGCAGTCCATTGTCTTCGTACGATATGTTATGTATCCAAACATCTGAGACATCAAACCCATTATATCCAGGACGTCTCCAGGGAGCATACCTTGATGCTCTTCTCCTCCTCGGAGCCCTCGGTCTTGAGGTAGGCATGGTCTGAATCCGTGCCCTCCACACTCAGGAAGCAGTTGGTGGTGTGGCCCATGCCACTGGGCAGGACCCGGTCCCGGAGCATGGCATTGACCACGGTGCTCTTCCCATTACTTGTCCTGGGGAACACAGTGTAATCCATCAAGCAGTGATTCCTTACATACAATCTCACAAGGCAGTTATTGCAGGAGTCAATGTTTACCTGTTATGGCCCACTCGCTCACAAACAAGTTATTTCTCCTCTGACAAAACAATTTCCAGTGACTTGATTGTATGAACAGGGGTAGGATTCAATTAGGGTTCCATTTTGTAAGAAAAAAGTATACGGGAGTGTGGCTGTTTCAATGGAAGTGTTTTTCAATAAAATGGCAGTAAAAAGGAACCTGAAAGCCCAGTCACACAGCACCATTTCTTCATAATCTACAATTTGCATTGGAAATGCCCGAAGCTGCTACAGTGCTCTGAAGGCTTTGTGTAACGTTGATCATCCGGCATTGCCCCTGGCTCAACTGTGACGTCATTGTTCCAGTCTCTAAGCTGTATACACTCAAAATACACAGAACAGCAAAGAAACCAAAACCCACCAGACTATTCATTTACCTGCCAAAGAAGGCAACCTTCATGTGTCTGCGAGCTAGAACATCTTTGATTGTTTGCAGTTTATTGGCGAATTCCTGAATCTGCTCTTGTTGGTCCAGACTTGCAATGTTCTCCAAGGCCTCATTCTGACACGTTTCTGAGAATTGCACACCGTACAATTGAGAAAAGAACACTGTACTGAACAAATAAGGAAAAACCGATGCACTTTATTACTTTGACATTCAAATGTGACAGGCAAATCTGATGAACTATTTATCACACACCTTGTACAAACAGTGTGCCCTCCTTCACATATTCCAGGAGTTGCTCAAACACCTCACTGATCTTCTTCTTGGCAACTACAAAGCGTTTGAGCGGAGAGAAATCCCCCTGAGCAGAGTCCATTCTGCAGCTTTCTGATCTTGCGAAGGGAAAGTAAGCACATACAGGTACTGTCAAATTACACCTAATATAATGCACACTACAAGTGGCCTATAACTAACACGTTGTATGTTTCTTGACAAACTGATTAGCCCCGGTGCTTCACTATGTGCTAGATGAAGTATAGAATAACTACGGTAACTACGGTGTTTTGCTCCTCAGGAATACACACCCAATCTACTGTGGCTGACTCACATTCTCACAAGCGGCTTCAAAATAGTAATTATATATATGTATAAAATAGCTACACACACACACACACACACACATACATACATACATACATACATACATATTCATTACATGTACAGTACAGAAGTCGGATAATTATTGTCATTGAATGACAGCAACGAACACGCTTTAGCTGAATCTGGCTAACTAACGATAACGAAGCAGCTAGTTGCACCCAACTACATAGCTAGCTAACTTGCCTAACTAAGTCAATTGGCGGATGACAACAGTGACATTTACTTACATTAAACGGTTATCTACCATATAGTTAGCTAAATAGCAAGCTAGTGTTATTTCGCATTACAGAAATGATGTTGTTTTCTAACGCCTGTAATCGTCTCGTGTCAGCAACCTTGCTAGCTAGCTAGTACTGTAACGATAATAGAACGAGCTAGCTTTCTTCATGGTCCTGGCTGTAGTACATTGAATTCCCCCATACCACAACTCAAGGCAAGATGGTTAAAGATACCTTATCATACCACCACAAACGTAAATCCCCTGGCAGATAATGAAGTTAATCTAAATTACTGATACGCGTAGATGACAGGCTTGTTAACCTTCCATTTGTTATTCCGTCCGGGCAGCTCATAACTGTGTCGGGACAGCCCAGTGTGTAGCTAGGTCAACTTCATGACGTGTGATCATTGACACGTCCAATGAACGGCCAAAGAATGTAGCCAACCCCTCGGAGTACCCCTTGGACTGATTTTGACATTTCAATGACCCCTAATTGAGAGCGTATCGAAAATCGGTGTAAAATAGGAGTATGGTCTGTGCTTTAAGTAAGGTAAGGGCCAAGATGAACAAACAGTATCACACTTTATATAAGCAGCAGCACTACTGCTTTCCATAAGCGAGTACTGTTTCCACGTGACTCAGACTCGCGTTAAGTCAAGCCGCTGTTTCCATGAACTTGGACTTCATTAAAAAAAACAAATTATAGCCCTAAACTTATACTGGCTCTTGTGGGAATCGAACCACCAACATCTAGCAGTAAAATCACACACCTTAATCCGCTGACCTACCCAAACACAAGTGTCAGAATGAATTTTTTTTGGGTGCCTTTCTGGATGACATGAGGGACCGAAATATGGCAGACATTGCTCACAATATTTTGTGTCCCTTATAAATCAAGAGTTTTGCTCAGAAATTGTCTTGTGATGTTTGGTGTCTCTTTCTCACCAACACTTTCAACGGGTTAACCTCATTTCAGTGTCCCTGTCAATCAACAGTGTTTTTTTCAGAAAATGTGATGTGTCCTGTCGCTTCCTCACCAACACATTCAACGGGTTAACTTCCTGTTAGAGTAGCTCATTTAATAGAAAAAAATTTACAGTAATTCTGTCAAACACTGAGAATGACTTTGCCCACCTATTAGAGTCATTTTAGAGTAGATAAAAACAAGGTATGACTCTGCCCATCTAAAATGGCAATAGGATTACTCCAAATTTAAGGAAAATATGCAGCTCTAGCAGAATTCGAACCCACAACAACTGGTACTAAAGGCACATGCCTTCACCTACTAAGCTACACAGAGTCACAACTGTCCTCAATATATGGTGTCTATAAGAAATACATAGGGGACACGGAATATGGCAGGCGCTGATTGCCGTATTTCATGTTCCCTTTGACTCAAGAAAATACATTTTTCATATTTGTGTCCCTCCCTGACAACATTATCAACAGGTTAAAGACATTTTAGAGTAAATTATTAATGTAATGAAAAAAAGACGGATTTTCTATTAAACACAAGGTATGACTGCCTATCTAAATGGATAATCACAATATTGGCAAAAGGATAATCACAAATATTAAGTAAAATATGTAGGTTTCAGTGGGATTGGAACCCACAACATCTGGCACTAAAAGCAAACAACTTTACCTACTGAGCTACCCAGAGAGTTGAGTGTCCTCAATATTAATTCTACCACATATACAGTATACATGTGATCATAAAGAATGGTTATTGAATCAGCCTGTATTCTGTGTTTTTACTGCCAGAATTTTTGGGTTCAAATACCAGCTGGATCCAATAATAGTCAACTAGAACAAAAAATATCATACATTTTTTTGAATAGACATTTCCTGAAAAATTGCCAATTTCTGAAAATAACACTGTAGATTGACAGGGGACACTATTTACGGCGGGCACTGGCTGTCATATTCCATGCCCCCTGTTCTCCATAAAGACGCCATACATTACCTCTTTTTTCTCCTGTCCCTGGTTTTGTTAGTGTGCAAAGCCCTCTACATCTATTGTCAGATGTTGTTGGTTCATATCTCGCAGGAGCCACTGTATGTTTTATTAATTTTTTATCCCTTTCCATGAATATGTGGGCAAAGTCAGTTGCTGTGTTTGACAGAAATGGGCAAGGTCATTCCCTTGGCTGTCAAGAATTGGGACCCTTTTTCTTTATATAAATGTATTTTTCTTTATTTAAATGTATTCTAAAGCAAAAGCTACCTGTTAATTTGTTGGTGAGGGTGATCCACAAAAAGTAATTTTCAGAAAAAAACACAGTTGACTGAATAGGATTTCAGTGGCTGGCTGTCAGAATCCATGTCCCCAATTTCACTGAATAAAAAAACAGCTCAATATATTTTTTCAGTGAGTGCTATTGATTGTGTAACTCTGTTTAAAGCAGTGCCATGCAGAGCTTGTGTATCCTAGTGTAATTGTGGTGGCCATTGATGCTCACTGTGAATCTTCAGAATACCAGTTACTGATACTTATTGATTGGTTTCGGCAGCAGTGCCATCGGTCATTGATTCCCAAATTGCAAAAATGAAATCCTTTCTTAAAACACAGAAAAAGTGTTTTAAAATTTACCAAAGGGGTGTGAACCTCCAGAGCCAAAGAGCAACCCCCGAACTCCCCCACCCCACCCACAATACACATGTTCACTCTTCTCATATTGTCCCTTTAGCATCATGTAAGTGGAACAAAAAGCCACACAGATTTATGCACATGGATACAACAACCATTTACTTTATATACACACAGTTCCTCCTCTGCCAATCCCTTTGAGCTGAGGGGTTTCATGGGCTTGTGTGAAAACCTCCCAATTGATCCGAGCAAATGGAGACGTGTCGAGTTACCACGGCAACTGCTAAGCTGACTCGGGTCTGCACGCAAGCTGTCGGAGAACCTGTGTGTCGGGAAGACGGACGGGGACTTGTGGAGAAAAAGAGAAGCAAACAAGCAAGAGAGGAAAGAAAGGGAGGAAGAGAGACAAAGTGGTGGGGGGAGTGAAAGAGGAATCACTTCAGAGATGTGAATTCCTCCCAAGAATCCAACCTTTGTCTGGGGGAGAATAGGATTTTGCTTCCGTCAGTGTAGGGGATCATCGTCCATGTTCTCTGAAAGGGGGTTGCCGGGATTGACTCAGAATACATTAACATGACTATTCTGCTGGACAATGAAGTTATTTTTTTAATGATTTTAGTTATTTAGTAGACTCCAGCAAATAGCGGTGCCTTGCTCATTGTGTTTTTTCAATAAAAAGGCCCTGTTATTACAGCAGTTATTATTAAATACTCATGTCCACCCACCCAGAATCCCTAAGAGCAAGCAACAATGAAACCTAGACAAAACCTAGAGAGGAGCTTGTCTATGAGGGGTGGCCAGTTGCACTTCTGGCTGTAATGGATGAATATTATAACCCCTCATTCACACATAAGCAGCATGCCGTTGTTGAATGCGGAAACGCTCCACTGCTAGCCATTCAAAAAAGTCTTCCCGCCCCTCGAAGCCGGATCTCAGCGCTGGCCATGGCGGAACCGCAGATGGGGAAAAAATTGAGAACTGTTCTATTTTTGCTTTCTCCGTTGCGGAAAGCCAATCAGAGCACAACAGGAAACCAATAACAATGTTTGAATAACAATAACAATGTTTGAATACTACAATAAAGAATAGTCCATATCCTAACCAACACGTCGTACGAACAGCTAATTGTACTAGTAAAAGATAGTTATCCTCGATCAATTAATACGTATTATGTATTTACTAGTGCCAGCTATTGCTACAAACCAAAAAGAAATACTAGTTACATGCTACAGTTAGATGTAGTTTTTAAAACAAATGACACGCACCTATTTTCGTTAATGGACCGTTTTTGCGGGGCTGTCACGGTTCTCTTGAATTGCTAGTAGGCTATAGCAGATAAATCTCCATCATTTCCCCTGTGTTTTCTTTGAGTGAGTTTAATTTTAATGAACGGAGATAACTACTCTGTTTTGTTTATGTTGGGCCCACCTTTTTCCTTGAACG
Organism: Esox niger; assembly: GCA_016801105.1. Lineage (NCBI taxonomy): Eukaryota > Metazoa > Chordata > Actinopteri > Esociformes > Esocidae > Esox > Esox niger. Next base: position 20,412 of record JACXGJ010002249.1, on the reverse strand, counting down.
CAATATGCTAATTTTCCCAGCTTAAAGAGAGTAACTGATTGGTCAAAACAGCAAAGGCCTCAAGTGGTCACTGACACTACTGCAAGCGATTTTACCGCTTACGTGTGAATTAATGGCAAGAATACATTACATTTTTGCTGTGCAATATTTTGTTCAGATTCCCAAAACAAAATATAAAATAGAGACAGATTAACATATCTCTCTAATTTATTATTTTAAGTACAAATAATATAGATAACATAAAGACAACTTATTACATACCATCTGGTACCACTCAACAGATCCCTATACCCCTTATATGCTTAGAAGATGATGCATCTAGACAGGCTTTGAACTAACGACATCTTTCATTCGTTCCCTAAACAACACAGTGAAAGCATGCAGAGAGTAGATACCCTAGCCTATTTCGTTTGTTCAGTGAGCAGCGAGACAGTCACCAAAAACATGTAAAGCTGTATTCTGTTCCATATTTTGATGGTGCCATTGGTGTATTAGGGAGGTGGAATGCTGCGGACACTGCGTAAAATGCAAATGAACACAGAATGCAATGATGTGCAAATCATTCATCCTTATATTTTATTGAAAATAGTACAAAGATAACATATCAAATGCTGAAACATAGATCTTTTTTGTTGATAAATACGATAAATGACTATTTTGAATATGATGCCAGCAACATGTCTCAAAAAAGTTGATACAGGGGCATGTTTACCATTGGCATCAGTGGATAAAAGAAACTTTTGGGGCTGAAATTTTGGAAGAAACCTAGAGAGGACCCAGGATTGGAGGGTTGACCAGTCCTCTTCTGGCTGCGCCGGGTGAACTTTTTAAGCATACAAGCTGTATTAATTAATAAATGCATTTGGGCTGTGTCCAGAGTCTATAAAACTTGATCCAGGTCACAAGCATGACCAGATGGACAAGGATAGGGACAAATGGGGAGGTTGGTCAGCAGACTGGCAGCTGAGATCATCAGGTATCGTCAAGATCTTCAACACAACCAGGAGGACTTTGGAAAGGGGCATCAACATGTCTTTAGAGCCTGGTTCTAGGGAGGTGTGGGCCAAGACCTCATGTCCTCCTAAGTTTAAACAGGGTAAGAGAGGGAACATTTTGAAAGTGGAAATAAAGCCTTTTCTGAAAAAACAAATCTAGATCCAGATATACTAAACAATTATAGGCTAATATCGATTGTTTGCTTGTTTCCCAACAACTGAATGCCTTTTTGAAACAAATAACATTTATGAAATGCTCCAGTCTCATTTCAGACCCCATTATAGCACTAAGACTGCACTTGTGAAGGCAACACATGACCTTCTAATGGCCTCTAATGTGTTTCTCCAAGGGTATGCAAACTTTTGAGCACAAATGTAAACGAGGCCATACCTGAAATAGAAGTTGTCTGGATGGCAGCATACATTTGCCCCAAAAACTGGTGTCCATGATTCCCAAAAATAAATAATATTGTTCATTCTTCAGACCACAGGACAGTTTCCACTTCGCCTCAGTCCAACTTAAAAGATATTTTAAATATTTTTTCCCCAGCATACAGAGATTTCTCCGGATTCTCAGAATCTTTTGGTGATATTATGTACTGTAGATGATGAGATCCCCAAACGCACTATTTGCACACGCAGATATTCACAGACAAGTGACCCCCTCCCCATCCTCACTTCTGACAGACCCATTCTCTCTGGGATGATCATTTAATACCCAGTCATATTACTGACCTGTTGCCAATTGACCTAATTAGTTGTGTGATATTCCATCAGGTTTATTTTTTCAGCTTCAGTGTGTCTTCTGTTCTAGCCCTAAAACACCTGATTCAGCTAATAACAAAAGGCCACTTGTTACAGTTGGTATGTTACAGTTGGAATGGAACAAAAATATACAAACTGCAATTGGCAGGGTTCCTTGTTTCAGATGGTGCTACATATATCCAGTAGGTGGTGCTCTCCTCCACAAAATATCTGATGATTTATGGTGGCTGCAGATCCATCAGTAAAAATATCACATTTCAGACAAGAAAATTATTGTCCTTGAATATATAATCCACCGCCATGATTTAACACTGAGATCTGTCCACAAGAAAACACAAGAAGATGCCAGTATATATCTGTATCCTATCTGACCATCTAACACAGCTCAACCAGACAAGTAAGATCTTGGTCAGGGAGGTTTTCCAATGGCCATTCAACTGAGCTTCAGAGTTTGTCTTCAGTGATAGGAGAACCTGCCAGAAGCATCTCCGCATGACTCCACCATTCAGGCCTTTATGATAGAGTGGTTAGTCAGAAGACAATCCTGAGACCAAAGCATATACCTCCGAAATGACTGAGAACATGGTGAAATAGGTGGTCTAATGAGACAAATATCAAATTATTAGGCCTGACTGTCAAGCGGTATGTCTGGTGAAAACCTTTTTGTTATGAACTTTAGGGATGTTCTCTGAATATGATTTAAATCATATTTAATGGGGGATATTTCTATAAAAAAACAACAATAAAAACAAGCAATTCATAATCTTTACCGGGGAGCCTAATAATTTATTTAGATTCTCTAATTTACTTAAGATTGAGATGTAAAGACCTTTGCAGAAATTATTGACAAGAGTAAAATGCTCTTCCCAGTGAGGTCATTTGACTCCATACATTATAAACATTGACAGCATAGTACTGTAGTTACTTAAGCATTGCATATTCATGTTGTTCAACCAGCTGAAATACCCTGTTTTGATTCAACAACTAATGAGATTGAGAGTGACGGAGTTAAGTTTTCTGACTCAAAATGGCTTCTGCTCCTCATGTGATGAATAACTGCAGGCCACAAAGCATGCATGAAATTAAGACATTGCATATATTATTGCAATAAAAAAGGTAGTTGTGATAAGGAGTAGTTTTCCATATCTATTTCGTGTTAAAATTGTTGTTGAACTCTATGACCCCAATCTAACAGCAAATGTCTTACAGAGGTACATATATAGAAAAGAATGCCAACATTTCCCTCTTTGCACCATGTCCTGTAGAGGACTTGTATGATGTTGGAAGTTGTCACATTATGATTCGTTAACAGTTTTTATGGGAAAGATTTGTTGGCCTAACAGGGTTGAGGGTAGACTGGGCTGATTTTAAACAATTACCCGCAGATAGATGTTCACATCAATGGCAATATATATGCAATATTTTGCATTTTTATAACTTTAACTACAAATTCTGTTAGGGCCATGGAGGGCATGACAAAATGCTTGGTGTCACTTGACTTAAAATATACATTTAGACTACGCTCCAAAATTTCAAAGACTTTCCACGTAACTACATAAATTAGTATGGACATACATTCGAATCATTTAACGAGTGAAGTAAATTAAGAGTAACTAATAGTTTGCATAGTTCCAACCCTTTCATGCAACAATCCGAGTAGAATATTTTAAGGCATGCCGCATTAAACATGAACATTCTGTATAGCCTGTTGAAGTTGAGATGCAACTTGACCAGCGGACGCACCCCTACTGTACATTATTGTCCTATTATAATACAGAACTAAATCAATCCTATTTCTCCACTGTATTTTTATCCATGTGGGGGCGTATAGCCTCCCCCTCCTCACATCACTGGCGCGCGCTGCGAACAGATGATACAGCATTGCTCAAAACACGGAACAAAAGACGTCGTTTTATTGGAATGGTGGGAGCAGGAATGTGGCAAGTATAGAAGTTGTTTTGAAGGCATTATTGAAGGGGAAATCTTTTTTGGGCTGCCGATTTAAAGGGCTGTTGATTGCCAAATCCGCGAGACGCGCGTTACTCCCCACCAAGCTACAGGGGAGGGACACCGCCGATTTTTTGACTTTGCGCTCTGGCTGAAGGGGAGGGGGTCCGCAGACCGAAATTGATGGTAGTGGGCTACTGAGAGACGACTCCTGTTCATAATAAAGGCAAAATACACCTTTCAGTCGAATACAACAGAGTTGGTGAAACGGGACGGCGGTTAAACATGGAGTAAGTAGGCTAGCCTTTTAAATTACATTGCATGTAGCCAATTTGTATAGGCGATTTTACTGATATTTTGTTCGGGATGAATTTGAACGATTTTCCCTTGGCTGCCACACCTGCAAAGGAAAAGAAAATGTAGCCTAGCTTAGGCTAGCAAATTGCTGTAAGCCTTTTTAGAAAAGCCTATGGGATTTTATTGTGTAGAAACAGCGATGTTACTATAATTGAATAGTTTATTTGGTAATTTAAACATCACCGATATCCAGTTAACATTCAATGTCATTGTATTTACTTGCATTGCTTATGTTGTATCTTCGGTGCTGAGTGTTGGACAAGAGATCAAGGATTTCTAAATAGCCTCCCTTGTGTGCGCCTATGCTGTGAACGACATTGGACCTATATCCAGACAGGGCAACGCCGCATGCCCAATCGGATGCCCACATAAAGGATATCTAGCTATCAGCAGCTGGTGATTCGTGTAAAATAAGACATTTGTCCAGAATAACCAGTCCCGACTATATTTACACGTGTGTAATCTGGCTACCCTGAATTGAAATGGCTAACCTTAAAGACTATGCGCAATTATCCATTGATGTCGGGATCACAATTATATTTGTCTTTGAGGGGATCAATGGGGGAATGTGTGATGTAGTATACGCTGCGCACGTTCCTGAGTAATTGCGCGCTCCATAAGGTAAAAGGGTATCCTGAATGTCATAGTGTTGCGCTGTGCATGCCGTGCTCTGTGGATATCGGATGGAGAGGGAGATTTCTATACCAGCGATCTGTCCCTGCTGCAACTGTGCAAGCTGTGGGCGTGCACGTGTAGGCGCTGGGGCAGGCGTTCATTTTCTCTCATGTTGACAGAAATGGGCTGTTCCAATGTGGATGAGTGCGCTAGTGTGATTTGTTTTAGTGTTGCCTACACAGACAAAGTGAAAGGTGTTGTATGAATCATGACTGTTTTATTCCTTTGTAGTTATTGCTGACTAACTAGTTGTGACAAAAAGTAAGGCTGACAGGATTTACTGACAAAAGATAACGGTTTTTAAGCCAACACAACATTTTTGGGCCAACACAAAGTTTTTAGGCTAGCACAAGGGGAAATTACTTTACACATTTCTGTTTCACTAAATTAAATATGTTACTAACAGAACAATAATGTACTACTTAAAAATGGTTGATAACAACAGAAAGATTAATATATATGCTTAACAAAAAGGTGGGTTAACAATGTTCAGTTCTGTTAACACCCACTCCATCACATGTAAAATCTTACTTACTGTCTTTCCAGTCCACCCACAATGACAATCAAATCTGTCAATGTGCAAATAGCCTTTGCACTTGCCCGTCTGACTCAGTAACGCAGTTCAGGGCATAGAAACAATTCTAGAGGCAGTTGGGTTGGCAGTCTCCTAGCCAAAACCTAGGGGACCAAAAGGCTAGATAGCATATACATATGGAGTATGCCACAAGGCAAATGGTGCTGATTGCACAGTGTGCAAGCGGCGCGTGACTCGGCAATTTAATTCAAGTCTCGCAAAAAATGTGTTCGTTTTGTTGGAGGGTACTTATCTAGGACAGCCTAATAGTTTTGGGGCTTGACATTAAAACACTTAAGTGATCCTTGCAAACTTATAACATTGTTATAACCTAGGATCCCACTCATATTACAGTGTTACACTCGCCATGTAAAAGTATATTGGAACAGTTTATACTACGCATTTGCACATTACGTTACGGCTTCCATTTGATATCCACATTGGAAAGAGCCAGATAGACCATCCACAAGAGCACCCAACAAACAAAAACTACTTTTACCTGACATTGTGTCTATGCTGTTGGCATGGTGGGAAGGGGCTGAGAACACAGGCTGGTTATAAGGCATTATAGTGAAACCCTCACAGCGGGCAAAGACCACATTTGATATTCCTCTTGGGGAAAATGTATTGAAGAGCAGCTGTGAAAAACAAACAAACGAACAACATTCATTTCTATCTAGTTTGAGTAGATATCATCTTTTGTATATTTAATTGCAAGTTTAAACATATGGACTTAAAAAGTGTAAACATCATTTATTCACCTTGCAAATTGATCACCGCCTTAGACAGAGACACAGAGACACGGAGACACGGAGACCCGGAGACACGGAGACACAGAGACACAGAGACACAGAGACACAGAGACACAGAGACACAGAGACACAGAGACACAGAGACACAGAGTGTTATTCTTGCCAAGCCTCCGACAGAGCTATAAAGGATCTCACCGTCAATGACCGACCACGTGCCATTCCATATAGACCGGACAACCATCACTGTGGATGCACAGAGCAACTTTTGGGAAGGGCACAGAGGCTTGAGATAGTGCTCTAAATTCATCCAGCTTTACCGTCTGTCTCTCCCTCTCTCTCTAACTCTTTATCTCTCCCTCTATGCATTTCTTTAACTATTTATCTTTCTCTCCCTATCACACACATTCCAGTCATTAAAGACTGATGCCTTCACTGCCATCTGTCCACTCATACTTGTTCATCCTCCCCTGCTTCTCTTCTCTGCATTGGCCCTCCACTGGTTTTCCACATCCCTTCAGTTTATTCCATTTGGGCAAAAGGAGCACGATCAGACACAGTATAATCAATAAATCCAGACTGTCTTGGAAAAAGGGTGACGGAAGCCATCTGGACCCAGTCAGCCCCACTTGGGTAACCGTGGAGCCGGTCAGGCCAACGAAGTCCCGTGCTCGGCCCGTCATGTGTCAGTCACGGTGACACACTTTTGCCGTAGCCTCAGGCGCAGCCCACACAAAGCGAGTGGGGAGAGTCCTGGTGCAGTGTTGTAGTTGTCCTCGATGGTTAGCGCATGGACACATTTCAGGCTGACAAGCAGGCTAAGTCAGTCAGCCCAGGGCCGCTAGTGGGCCAGAGGTAGGCCTCCACGAGGTCCCAGACTAGTGGTGAATGGTCCGGTCTTCCTGTCACTTGCCAATGTGTGCTATCTATGTCACTTGTGGGCGACCTTGACATTTCAGGACTGTTTGAACTGACCTGAAGGTGGTATTTAGCTTAAGTGTCCTTATACTGTACTAATTCAACAGTGTATAGGTTTGATGTACATTATAGATGTGGCGCTTTAATATACCATGCAAATGAAAAAGTCACAAAAAACAAAAGCTTTTTCATGCTTCTTTAACACATTGATGGAAGCATGTTTCAATGTACTGTGCAACTGGTACTCTGTACTTTAGCGTCTCACTGGTTTTAACTTAACAAGTGCTAGGGTTCAGGAAACGGGCAGGAGGAGCATAGATTGATTTTTTGTTGCTGTTTGGGTTTTCCCAGCGCAGCAATGTGTCCTAGCAAATTCTTTTTTTGCAGGGTAGGTCTCCATAGAAACCATGGCAGCATTCTTTCAGCCGGCCGGACAGTTTTGTTTAGTTTTCTTTATATAACAGCTTTTTCAGAAACACACAACAAAAATACATTGTTTAAGCACAATACAAGGTTTAGCCTCCGAATAAGAGATGACTATGACAATAGTTTACATTAAAACGTTTACACTCAGCATCCGACTTTTAAATGGATAGTTCAGCTTTTTTCCTGATGTACAGATTCACTCTCAGATATTTCAGCGTCCTACAAAAACCGCATCATTCACCATAAATGACTTTTACATTCAGTGCATGACAAACAAATCGCCCGAGCTCCAGCATTCGTCAGAAATATTTCTTCTAACAGTTTCACGATACGTTTTGAGACTGTATTTGTCCCATGAAACCTCCGCCCCTGCAGCTGTTATACCAATGCAGTGACAATGGTATATTTCTCACAATATGTCACACAATATGTGTTTTGGGGCGGACGCTAAAGTTGATTGTTGATGGACACTAAAAACGTTTACCCCGGTCTGATGCTCCAACACGATCATTGTCCTGTAAGGAAACATTTCCATCACTCTGGTCTGCTAATTCCTGCCCCACGATCATATGTACTTTAGTGTTTGTTACACCCCATGTCCTATGTAGGGTGATTTGTGATTGGCTCATGATTGCCTTAGGGCATCCATTGTATTGAATGGGGATTTGCTATTGGCTCATTATTGCCTTAGGGCATCCATTGTATTGAATGGTGATTTGCGATTGGCTCATGATAGCCTGAGGGCCTCCTTGGTTTTCCAATTACCCCAGTGAATGCTACTATATATCATGATTAAGGGGGCCTGAGGGCCATGTCACTGTCTAAGGCCACAGCAACAGACCTAAATACCACAGCCATTGAGATCAGTGATAAATATACTGTAAAGTTTCTCTTTTGTTTGCCCGACGCACGGGTAACTGAGTGGGCGGAATCAGTGGCAAATTATTGGGACGGTTTCTTGGGTTTGTTCTGAGTACAATGGCGAGACAGTGATACAGATTGATGCAACGACAGAATCGATTCAAGGTCTATTCAGTCGTTGCCCTGCGTGTTCACTGAAAGATCACGGGGAACATTCAGTACGTTAACGTTCCTGCTAAGAAAATACATTCACTGAGAGGCCACAGGCTGTGAGTGTTGTCATATGAGCATCCTTGTTCCTATGGGGCAATAAGCAATATTCATTCAACAGACCTAATCGTATGGAGTTGGCCACCACACCCATGGCCAGGGATATCTACAGAGTTGCCAAGTTTGGTGAAGCACAGTGGTGCAAGACACCTTTGGTTAGTTTACTGTTAATCCTTTTTGTCAAATGCGTTATTTATAATACAACCACGTTTCCCAAAAGTTGGGATGCAATGATGTGCAAATCTTTTAAATCCTACATTCAATAGAAAATAGAACAACATGAAATGTTGAAACTGAGAAATGTTATTGTTTCTAGAAACACATTGCAGAAAAGCTGAGACTGGGGCAACAAAAGACTGCAGATGTTGTGTAATGCAAAATAAAACCTGGTGGAATACCTCACAACTAATTTGGTTGATTGTCAACTGGTCAGTTACATGACTGGGTATATAAAGAGCATCCCTGAGAGGATGGGCCTGTCAGAAGTAAAGATGGGGAGGTTCACCACTCTGTGGAAGACTGCGTGGGCAAATAGTGCAACAATTTAAGAATAACAATTCTCAACATAAATCGCTAAGAGCTTTGGGATCTCATCTACGGTACATAATATCATTTAAAGATTCAAAGAAACCAGAGAAATCTCAGTAAGTAAGGGACATCAGTATTGGATGGCCGTGATTCAGTAGTGGACATGATTGCAAGGGCTCAGGAACACATCCAAAAACGATGTCGCAGCATCCACAAATGCAAGTTAAAACTCTACCATGCAAAGTAAACATATATAAACAAGATCCAGAAACTTTGGGCCCAAGTTCATTTAAGATGGACTGAGGCAAAGTGAAAAACTGTCCTGTGGTCGATGAGTCAAATTTTGAAGTTCTTCTTGGGAATTACGGACGCCGTGACCTCCAGACTAAAGAGTAGAAGGACCATCCAGATTGTTATCAGTGCACAGTTCAATAGCCAGGCTCCGTGATGGCGTGGGGGCAAGCTAGTGCACATGGGACGGGTGATTTTTACAAATCTCTGAATCAGCCCATTAATGCTGAACAATACATGCAGGTTTTGCAACATATGCTGCCATCCAGACAATGTCTTTTCAGGAAAGACCTTGCTTATTTCAGCAACGCCAAACCTCATTCTGAACGTATTACAACAGCATGGCTTCATATTAAGTGTCTGGGTGTTAGATTGACCTGCTAGCAGTCTAGACCTGTAGGTCACTGAACACATTTGGCACATTATGAAATGAAAAATATGACAATGCAGACCCCGAACTGATGAGAAGCTGCAAAATCCTGTATCATGTAAGAATGGGAAAACATTTCACTTTCAAAAGTACAATAAACCTGGTCTCCTCGGTTCCCAAATGCTTGAAGAGTGTTGTTAAAAAGAAGTGGTAATGCAACACAGTGGTGAACATGCCCATCCCAACATTTTGTTGTTGCTGGCATCAAATTCAAAATTGGCATGTATTTTCACAAAAATATTCACATTTCTCAGTTTCAACATTTGATGTGGTCTTTGCACTATTTTCATATAAATACAGGGATAAATGATTTGCACTTCATTGCATTCTTTTTTATCAGCATTTTACCCAGTATCACAACTTTTCTGAGAACAGGGTTGTATATGAATTTGTTGTTTGTGCAGTTTGAGCGTTGGCAGTTTCAGTTTTGGCAAATGTTGTATGCGGTATCTTCTGTAGGCTTTTTACCATATCCAACTATGTTATTTTCACAGAGCAACAAAAACCACTGCTCAACAATTCACATATTTAGACAGCTGTTGTCTCTTTTTTATAATGCCAGGTCAGGACAAATTCAGCTGCAAGATTGACTAAAATCCACATGTTCTCACACTGTTTTCCTAACGTAAAGTGATAAGGGGATTATCCCAAGTTTGGCCCTACAGGCTTGGTTAGAACCATTTTTGTGAACACCAATTAAATATCAGTAGGGCCCTTTTTCAATGTAAATTGTGTAGTATGGGACTTATTTAGCTCCCATTCAAAAGGATCCACAGAAATGATAGCCAAATAGTTTAAGCAACATTTCAATGCAACTGTTGTTACTGAAGTCCATGTATACATGCACAGATACTGCATGAAATAAAAGTCCATGTTTAACTTTTGGTATCTTTGTGATGCTCGTGGCCGTGTCATTTTCGCTATATCAATATCCTTGACACTCCCTGCAATACGATAACATTTGATATATTTTTGTTTATCTACTTGTTTACTCCAGGTTGGGCTAGGGTGATGGTGTTCAGGGTGATACCTTGGTGATCCTTATGGAGCCATTCCTTCTGGTATTCTGATGTGTTAAAACCAAACGATGACCAATGCTCATTAAGGTCTCTACCACAGAAGAATATGGTTCCTCCTACTAAAGGCAACTTTGCAACTTCGCTGTGGGGGGGGGGGGGCTAGAATGGGATGCGAACAACAGCCTCAGGATGAGGTCACGAGTGTATGGATAGTAAGTGTTTTAGTCACACCTCTCCCAGGAGACTCACCACAAAGAGCTCTCACATCTCTTCCGTCATTGTTGTTGTTCTTAAGTTTTGATAACCACTCTGTAATGGTTCTGCATATTTCCCTTAAACTCAACTGTGAACATGTAGGTGCAGCTTATCTTCTGTAAACCAATAAGGGCAGTTGAATGAGCTATGCTACCATCTCAAGTAAAGTGTTGATTTATTAGTATTAAGTTAAAGTAGTTATTCTGGGCAAGACATGGCTCAACACTAGTTATGCTGTCTGCCTCCATGCCCCTTCTTTCATGTGACGACAGAAAATAAACCAAGCTCTTCTTTTCTACCGGCTCATTGGTCGTTCTGGGGGATGTGACCCTGCTGTTATTCTGACCTTCCAACAACCCCGTCTTTGTGACGAGGGACACGTTGCCCATTGGCCTCGATTGGGTTACACTGTAGACTACAGCCCTGGGCAAGTCATCAGGCTGTCTGGAGCAGCTCTTAAGCGACTCTGCAGAATGACATCTGTCATTGCCAGAGAGAGTAGTGGCTGTCATGAAGCATTAAAGCATCTTTTTGTCACCCACATGTACGGTCAATTAAGTACACGGCCTGGAAGGGAAGTGCACGAAATGACCAAACGGTGTAAAACATTGGCTGTAGAATAGCCTGTATGGCTCCGTCAGACACTGACCACCTGAGAGGGAAAAACATCTGTTTCAGTTCATTTGTGTTTCTCGTGATTCGTTGGGAATACTGAATGGTTGGCTCGAATTCTTTATTTTCAATGAGAAGCTTTTTAACAGCCATTTCTGGACTGAATATAAATACTTTCTGCCTCTGACCAGAGTAATTAATACTGCAGAGGAGGTTTACTGCAGACATGTCACACATTGAGGAGTTGACTTTTACTGTCACCTTGCTGACGTCCAAAAGCGTGAGTAGTGTCCCAAGCTCTCAGTCTATGTCCCTTGAAAATCACAGCATTTGGTTGCTGTGGACCTTGCTGATGTCGGGAAGAATATTATTTCAGTGAAATCAAGCCAAGATGGGCTTCATCGAAAAGCCAAACAAAAAAATTGCATACGTAATATTTGAACGTATATCAGTGGAAGATAACAGGCTAGATGGACAGGTCGTTATTAGATCGGTTGAGAGGATTGGTAAAGTAATTTAATCATTCTGTCACATTTGACAGAACATCTTGCTTTTTGCAATTTACCTTGAACCTTTTACTTGGACGATCTAATCAAACTAAGGGGACATATTTCACATTCTATTTTCAGTTTCCAACACTAACAGCCATGTCATTGTCCTTGCCATCCCGGAGACTAGAGTGTCCAGTGTATCCCACTTTTGCACAAAAACATTGATTCAGAGGGAAAATGTTAATCCCTGAAAAGCCTCCAGTGTTCCCTAGGAGTAGAATTCCAGGATGTGGAATGCATCCTGGAATGCCAAACGTCCGGGGGTCAGAGAGGAGACGGCGTGGAACATGATAACAGCGGTCTAAGCATAAACAGCCAGACAACCAAAACAAACAGGCAGCGCCGCACCTTCCCGACTGAAGGATGACCAGGACGTTGGTGTGCGACATTCTGCTGCATTGAAAAATTGGAAATGAAAATACATCTTAATGTTTTATGTGGACCCGTCAAACCCACAGTCCTAACTGGTCCCAACCTTCCATGCTTTTGGATCGTCGTTAATAATGGCCCCTTCTCCTCACTGTAGCCACACCCCCTGAGGGTCGGATATGCAGAAAAGGCAGTAACAATTCACTTGGATATTAAAACACCTTGCGCATGTGCCAAATTGGACAGCCACCTAATTAGTGTTATTATTAATATTATGATATTTTTGTCTCTTTAACTGAAAACCAATTCCACTCAACACCTCTAGATATGGGGATCCGTATGGGGATGCACACTAGGTGGGAATTGCCGTGGAAGAATATCTGCATTTCTGCATCCTAACAATAAACTCTGATGTTCAGATATGGCATCGGTATCACGGTTAATGGCCCCGGGAGTCATCTCTTGTCAACTGCTTCATCTCTGTCATAGTTCAGGTATGATGCCATGAGCTGCTCCCGCCCTCTGTCTGTACATAGCTCCTGTATACAGCTATGGAGCTGACAGGTTATTGCAGTTGGTACTCCTTTAGGATACACCCAGGTGAAAACTTGGGTAAGAAATATGGGCACACACACACACACACACACACACACACACACACACATGTACACAAAGACATGACAGATGCTTAGATTCTTATGACTTTTTTAAGCTAGAGAAAATAAGCGTGAGAAAATAAATGAACACATCATTATCTCATAAACCTAAACCTTATATGCCTAATCTGAACGTTGACCTTAAACCCAAGCCTAAACAAGATCCTAGAAAATCCCAGTCTTGAAAGAGATTCCTCACTTCCGCAAATGGGAGACACAGGAACACACCTCCATCAATCAATCAATCAATCAATCAAATGTATTTATAAAGCCCTTTTTACATCAGCAGTTGTCACAAAGTGCTATTACTAAAACCTAGCCTGAAACCCCAAGGAGCGAACCAAAAGAAACCTAGGAATGAACCAGGCTCAGAAGGGTGACTATGTGAACAATTTAAGAGTACAAGTTGTAATAATTAATAAATGCCAGAGTCCAGAGTCCATTAAACCTAGTCCAGGTCAGACACATGACCAGATGGACAAGGACAGGGACCACCTGGGCTGGGTGGGGAATGTGTCAGGCAAAGTTTTATTTTCAAGCTCAAATTCAAGCATTTCAAACAAGCTCACACTTTTTCTATCTATGCTCACAGATCAAAGCACCAGAGTCTCAGATCGAACTCTCACATTCCACTCCAAATATTCAATGTAATGAAAAGAGTTGATGCTCCAGTCCATGGTTAGCATTTATGAGATAAATTGGCCATTAGTGTGCAACAACCACACAGGCATTACAGACAATGTGTTGATACTGGAAGTCCTCATTCCCACAGCATTTTAACCTGGCCAGTTTTTCTTGGCTTATATTTATAACAGAACATCTACCATCCTAACAGAGTGCTTCAAAGGATAATATTGGGTAATGTAACAATTCGTGCTTTTATGATATTTTTGTCAAAATGAGCAGCGTCTTCAGAAGGGAAACAAGCTTTTCTTTGAAAGCGGACCCAACCACAAACCCCCCTGTTGTATTTTGCTCTACATGAAAATGTGCATGTGATAGAATTGGAATGTGAATTCCCCAAGACATGATCTTTATTTTAGAGAATTCCAAGCTTCCAAACAACCACACTGACTCAGTGAATGCAGTTGGGAGAAATAAAAGTGGATAGTTAAAGTAAATCACAAATATTGTTGTTGCTGTAAAATGTCTTGCACAGTTCAGTTGGAAGAGCAATGCACCAGCAAAGCCAGGGATATGGGTTTGATCCCAATGGGGTGTGGGGCAGTATGCTAGCATTTTCCCTCACTAATGTAAGATGCTCTGTTAAAAGCATCTGTTCAATAATGTAAATAGGTGGTTATTGGTGAGTAACTTTTACTTAAATGGTGGAAAGCATTTCATTATTTTTGGATAGGCTTTAAATATTGGTGGATGGCCTTGACCTAATGGTGGATGGCCATTACCAACCTTCACAGTGCCTTTAGAGGGCATTCAGTCCCCTTCAGATACACCAAATGTATAGATATATTGTGTAATAGACTCAATTCATAATTGCTAAAAAAAATTAAGTGACAAAAATGACATTAGATATTAATGCCAATATTTTGAATATTGAAATAAAATATGTCATGTACATAAGTATTCAGAGCCTTTATTCAGTAACCCATTCGGCAGTGATCATAGCATTAATACTAGAGGTAGGCCTCTACCAGCTTTGTAAACTGAGATTTGGGCAGTTTGTCACATTCTTGTTTTCAGATCCCCTCAAGTTCTTTCATATTGGATGGGGAGCATCAGTGAACTGCAATATTCACGTATTCCCTCAGATGTTCACTGGAGTTCAGGTCTGAGTATGGCTGGGTCACTCAAGGATTGTCATAGACACATGCTGAAGCTACTTCAGCCTTTTTGGATGTATGCCTCCATCGCTGTTGTGCTGAAAGATGGATTGTCTGTGGTCATGTGCACTTAGGATCAGGCTTTCTTCAGGGACCTCGGTATTTTGCCCAAAAGCATGATGCTTTACCATAGAAATTATATTAGCCAGGTGGTGGGCTGTACCTTTCACCAGAACCTTTCACTTTGCATTCAGGCCCAGGTTTTGGTGTTTTTACTCCAGATAATATATTGGGGTGGTCTTCCTAACACATAACTTCCCAGTTACTTAAGCTGCCTGTGCAACCAGCTCTAGAGAGTCTTGGTGGTTTCAAACTTCTTCCACCCCAATATGATGGAGACAGCTGTTCTCCTGAGATCTTTTATGCTTTAGCCTTTTTTATAACCGTCCCCAGATCTATGGCTCTACAACAATTTCATTTTGGAGGCCTACGGAGTGGTCTTCGGACTTCATGGCTTGGTTTCTGCTCTGTCATTATACAGGTATGTGCCATTCTAAATCCAGTTTGGCTCAGTTGTACATTTGAAGTCTCTAACCCAACAACACATGGAGATGATGAAGGGTCTGAAAGCTTTCAGAAGGCGCATGTTAGAAGGTGTGTAATATGCAGATTCAGCTGGGACTTTGGATTCAGGCACTTGTCACTGTCTGCATGGTAGTGTAGGACTTAAAGATGTTCAAATTCCCTTGTCCACATTTATGTCACCCAGCAGCCATCTTCTGAGTAGCACAGGGTTTAAGACAGGTGCGGGCAATCCTGTGTTTTGCAAAGCAGACGACCACCGGTTCAAGACCCATTTTTGATCTTGAACCAGTCAGAGGTACTTGTTACGCGGTGTGTGTGGTCCTTTAGATGAGCACTGTTTATTCAGTTTCCTGGGGAGTGCTATGAAGTATTCAGACGAGGCAGCAGCATCAGTGGCCAACATAAGGCTTTGTCCTGTACTGTCCCTCTCTCTCTGTCCCATCCGCCCAAAGTTGCTGACTGGGCACCCGGCAGCAAGCAGGCGTTTCCCCCATAGCCCTCTACATGATGCAGCCCTGCTGAACTCTGCATATCCACGGCCAGAAGGCACAGCGACATGGCGTTATCATTAGCCTAGCGTAGCATCTGAGATGAGTCACGCACTTATAGCATTTTGCGGCCACCGATAGCGTCCAAAGCAGTGAGTGTGTGTGTGTGGATTTGACAATGTCCTTTCCAGTACACATGGTCCTTGGCTGAGTTCTGCTGGCTTGACTTGTTTAAGTAAAAAGGCCCTGGTTGTGAATTATAACCTCTTGGCTCTCCCCTTTCTCTGCTAACTCTCGGCTCCCTCACTGTCGACTCTGGAAGCCAAATATATATCACATAGGAGCCCCCAAAAATGCATGATATTTTTACAGGTGGTGTGTGTTATACGGTGGGTCAAGGGGGGCTATGAGGGGGGTTCCTGGGGGATTGGAAACACGTGTTGGGGCAGCAGGGGTCCCGGGGCTTGCAGAGAAGGGCCATAGTGGGCGTCAGGCATTCCTGTCTTCCCCTCATGGTATGTCGCGTGTCTCATCTTTCAAACAAGGCGATGAAAGTGTGTGTGTTGGGGTGTGACGACAGCGCAACGCCTATCTGGGACAGGATGGAATGGTGCTAGGGGTGACGTTGGTTACAATTGAGCGAGTGTTGTGAAGCATAGGGTCACAGGTTCGAGCCCCATGTGGGGCGGCTCCCATGGGTGAAGAGGTACTTGCTGATGAAGCAGTGTGACACCCGTAACACAGACTGTCTCTCCCCTTGTAGTGGAGATCTGAGCATTTACAGATGACCTGTCTGTCTTGTGACCTTCCAGGAGACGTGTGGTCAGTTATTATGGCGTGAAATTCTACTATGTGTAAGGCATTCTAAGAGCACATGAAGCTAGTCACTGTTGCTGGTCAGCCCTACTGTGACTACCCTGAAGGCAGAGAGGGTTGTTGAACCCAACCGTAACCAATCGCCCTCCGCAGGTTTTGATTCGGGGGGGGAGGTCTTTTGCAACTTGCCTTTGGAAGAATCGAGGGAAAACATTGGCAGCATAGAGTCCGGGGTTCTCCTGGGTTTTCACCAGGTGTTCTTGCTGTCTTAACACTGTTCCCTCAGAGTGTCCTGCAGAAAAGAAGGCCTCAACCTCCACCAAGTTAAGAATGCTTTTATCAAGCCTGCCAGTCCTTCCACCTGTTGCACGGTCAACTAGTCTGATGGATATTCATGAAATAATGTCATCACAGTTCCAGCCATCTTGTGTAGCACACTGATAGTTGACCGAGGAGGCATTTCTGCGGTGATCTCCAGAGATGCCCTACACGTCTTCCACCGAGCCCCTGGCCATTCCTGCTAGAAGGCCCTTTTTGTGTTTTCTTCGTGGTTGAACGGCCAGGGAGAGGCTGATCATCCTGGCATTCTCATATTGACCAATCAGTGATGAGGTCTGGAGGCTGGCGGTAAAGGCTGCTGAATGAGAGGCGTGGCGAATGAAACGTCTGGAACACGGAGGAGGCCAAGCCTCCCGACTCACAGTGGGCAGACTGAAAACGGGCCTGGCCCAGCGTGGATTATTTGGTAACCATTAACAACGGCTCCAGAGTAAAGGTCTGCAAAGCCACCATTTAGAGCCGTGCACGTATAATAACAACAAAAATAACAAACAAAAAACGTTGCTCACTTCCATCCTAATAACTACGTAGTTAACCCACGTGTGTAGCTGCCAGCTAAATGCTATGCATAGTTTCAAGGCACTTTCAAGTGGGACCGCATGGCATTGTTGTTGTGTGTTAGTGTACTTCGTTGTGTCTGACTGTGAATATGTCGTAGTGCATTTTTGTGAATAGGCTGCATCGCAGGAAAATGCCTCATAGGGATTACTTGGCATAAATATTTGGACTCAATTAAGTCAGGCATGTGACGAAGAATCTTTTTCAACAATAGGGCAAATTATTGTCTGACATTTATCTATATTTTCTTTCAATTTTACTTTGTTCTTATGCACTGTTGCCAGTGGTTCGATTGTTCAACTGGCTTCATTCCACCTCTTCCGTTCCAGGTGTACCTTTCCATTTAGCGTTTTTAATCAGGCATTGGTGATGCCTTCAAATTGAAGGACCCTCAACACAGCCAATACACTTGCATGTGTTTAATTTCACTGGAATTGCGTCCAAGGAAAGAGAGTGTATGAAAGCAAAGCAGCCACAGGACTGATCTGTAAATGTTCTGAATTCCTCAAGTATGAAAGCATAGATTCATATGTTTCCTCTCCAGTAAAATCCTCAACAGACTGGAATGAGATATTACGACTGCCGGTGATATATATGGATGAAATCCAGATCTAAATTCAGACCTCTTGTCTGTGTGTGTGTGTGTGTGTGTGTGTGCATCTGAATGTGTCTGTGGGTATGTATGTGTGTGTTTGTGTGTGTGTGTGTGTGTTTGTGCGTGCGTGTGTGTGTGTGGGTGTGGGTGTTTAAAATAGTACGAGAGAGAAAGAAAGCTACTGTGTGAGAGAAGGGAAGAGTCTTCTAAATATCTACTCCTCATCCTTTCAGCAGTGGACATTTCATGATCGCTTGCTCTTTCGATACATTAGGTGTCACTGTCTGGTACGGGTTTAGCAACATGGGGTTCCTCCTGATTCTTTCAAATCAAAGGAGAGATGAGAGGTCTGGGAACTACGGTAGCCGGTGATGTGAAGGAATGCACCTTGGCACCTCCAAAATGTGTCAAAGTCAAGACCCACAGTATATGTAGTAGATTGTCTGAGTCTGCAGCATGATGTCTCATAATGACCAGTTGTCTAAAACATCTCTCACCTCTCTGTTCTGTCTTCTCTCTCTGTTCTCTCACTCCTCCTTTCTCAATTCTTTCATGAATCTGCTTTCTCTCTGCTTTCTCTATTATCCCACTATTCTCTCTCCTTCTCCATTCTCTCTCCTCTGTTTTCTTTCTCTCTTCTCTCTCTCTGTTCTTTTTTTTTCTCTCTTTCTACTTACTCCTTTGCTATGTTTTTCTACCACCCTCTCTCCCCTCCCCCATCCCACATGCAGGATGTCTGAGGGGCAGTCACAGCAGGAGAGACTCCAGGCTATAGCGGTAAGTGATGATATGCTCATGACACGTGTGTTACCCTGACATGTTTTACTCAAGCCCCATGACTCCCTCTACACACTCTCATCTACACAGCCACACAATAATATCTACACAACTACATAGCGACACAATAATATCTACACAACTACATAGCGACACAATAATATCTACACAACTACACACTCTCATCTACACAGCTACACAATAATATCTACACAACAACACAGCTACACAATAATATCTACACAACTACACACTCTCATTTACACAGCTACACAATAATATCTACACAACTTCACACTCTCATCTACACAGCTACACAATAATATCTACACAACTACACACTCTCATCTACACAGCTACACAATAATATCTACACAACTACACATTCTCATCTACACAGCTACACAATAATATCTACACAATTACACACTCTAATCTACACAACTACACAATAATATCTACACAACTACACACTATCGTCTACATAACTTCTCTGATATTAACGAGCAATGGAATGATTAAGTGATAGTAGTTCCTCTCTCAGTAGTTCCTCTCTAGTAGCTTTAATCATTAATACTTACCACCAGGAAAGGAGAAATTACACCTTTGATCCCTGCCCAGGTCATTCAATGTCTTACTCTGAAGACAGCCCAAACGATCTCTCTCCATCTGTCCACACAGCAGGAAGTCCAAGGGACCATGATACCTAATCTTGGCGTTCTCGGACATCTTTTCAAAGTTTGCAGGGTAGCATTGTATTATCGTTCATATACCAAACCTCACCTTATTTCAATCATCTTGGTTTTTGAAGTAATCTTGAGAAAGCCAAAGGCGTTGATGCAGAAAGCCACAGAGGAGGAATTGCAGAAAGCCAGAGGCGGTAATGCAGAAAGCCACAGAGGGAGTAATGCAAAAGACCAGAGCGGGGTATTGCAGAAAGCCACAGGGGTATTGCAGAAAGCCAGAGGCGGTAATGCAGAAAGCCACAGAGGGAGTAATGCAAAAGACCAGAGCGGGGTATTGCAGAAAGCCAGAGGCGCCAATGCAGAAAGCCACAGAGGGAGTAATGCAAAAGACCAGAGCGGGGTATTGCAGAAAGCCAGAGGCGCCAATGCAGAAAGCCACAGAGGGAGTAATGCAAAAGACCAGAGCGGGGTATTGCAGAAAGCCAGAGGCGCCAATGCAGAAAGCCACAGAGGGAGTAATGCAAAAGACCAGAGCGGGG
>JACXGJ010002248.1:55475-68497 GCA_016801105.1 Esox niger | reverse complement strand
CCCAAACACCCACCCACATTCACACACTCACTCTGACGCCCACACCCAAACACCCACCCACATTCACACACTCACTCACACCCAAACACCCACCCACATTCACACACAAGCCCACACCCAAACACCCACCCACATTCACACACTCACTCTGACGCCCACACCCAAACACCCACCCCATACACACACTCACTCATTCACTCAAAGACACACAGCTAAACACCCAGCCACATTCACACACTCACTCACACGCCCACCCCCAAACACCCACCCCATTCACACGCCCACATTCACACAGCCGAACACCCGACCACATTCACCCACACACAGACACACACCCAAACACCCTCCTGGTGCACATACAGTAGAAGTTATTTTCCACAGAGTTGTGGTAAATGCATGCGTAATCATGCTTAACCACAAGAAGGATCATCGTACAGGCAGCCACACACACACACACACGTACAAAGTGGATTCGGGGAAGATTAGGGAGGGAGGGAAAACTAGCACAGAATATACTTTACAGGATATTTTTGGGAGGGATCTGCTTCAAAGTGTGTAGGCATGCAATTGGTGAGTTTATAAACATTGTGTACTAATCTGCATATAGAAACACCAGCTATTGTTGCTAATCAGACACTAAAAGCATCTTCAAACAATTTTCTAGGGCAGAGTTATCACAATTTAAGTGCTACCATTTCTATTTTTTTTTTCAGAAAATGTTTTATGAATCTGGGTGGCATCAGTATATAGTTAACATAATAAATTAACAAAATGTTTTGTGACTGTTCTTTTTATTCATATAGGCTTATCTCTAGAGACATTTTATGCAATTGCCATTCAGTAAAATTACACAGGAGGCTTAGAAAAAGTCAATTATAATGTGGAACCCTTCTTAAAATTGTAAAACATTGTCTGACTAAGAAACTGTAGAAAATGTAATTACTTGACGTCATTCAGTGATTCAACATCATCACTATCAAATGATTTCATTACTCTAAGATAACATTTCTCTAAAATGTCTGTATTACTCCTTTCAATAAGATTTGTCTTATCTTTAGTAGGTGATATTCAGACTACCTAAATCAAGCTTAATACATTATATTATTGAGCAGTCGCAGTGCTCTTTTGCCTGTTCCAAGGTATGTGTGCATATTGTAGAGCCAACTCTGACATTCATAAAAAGTTGGTGACGGACTACCTGATTTCACACCAAAATGCCTGTAGTGTACACCATTCATTATTTGTCCATTCCAGTAGTATTATGTATGTGCTTTACAATTCAGTCAGTATGGGACAGATTTGTTTTTTATTTTACAAGTTTGGAATTTCCACATGCTGCCCACACATATACATATGTTAACCTTTTTAGGAATTTGATCAGCATTGCTAATAAATTGTCTGGCATAATGTGCACTTATGCTAGTATAAGCATAAGCTACAGGCCAAATTAAAAGCTGCAATATAGAGCTATCCTGGTTCCATAACTCTTGACACTCCCCTCCACAGAGATGATTTGCTGGGGCCATTGAGAGCCCAATGACCTTTCCAATTCAGCAGTGCGCTACACCTTTAGTGACATGCTCAGCAGTTGGGCATCTCCAATGTCAGTGTGAACACCAACCTGTACCACACACAGACACACTTCGGGCCTAAATGATCAGTGTTATTTCATAGCATTGTTGAAATTATTTGGGCTTCATGATGGCAAGCAAAGTTGATTGTTGATGCATGCAGAGATTGCCAATGACCAACAAAAGGTGATTACATAAAACTTGGAAAGCCCTAAGAGGAACAACTAATATATGTTCGCACATTCTGGTCTTACATTTACTAGATCGCACATTTGCAAATAATTCATTTGATTAGTGTTGTTAAACAAATTTACCGGAGCATTAATAGAACTTGTGAAGACACAATAGCTCCGACAAATAGTTCCCATGTCCATGTCTCTTTAAACCCAGGTACTATAACCGCACGTTTCACTAATCTAGTGAACATACCTCTCACATTGGCAGGTTGTCCTCCTTGGGGTTCAGACACTTGCACATCTAGTGCTGGTATGCACTGTATACTGAGCTGTAGCTTCATCTCTTCTGAAAGGGAAATTTATCCAATGGTCACTGCTGGATTCATCCTTTGTTAGGCCAAACAATAGAGAATTTGCCAAAAGAGAACTTGCCTATTGAAAAAGGCACATCTAGACTAGTTGATCTAATTATCTGGCAACCAAATGCATGCTATTTTCTGTATTATTATAAGTGTTGCAGTGTCATCCCTGTGGTAACTGCCTGATGAAACTGTCTAATAATTGTACTTAAAAACAATAAATATAGTCAGTAAATGTTATCTAATAAAATATCCAAAATAAAGAACCCTATTAAGAGACACACAACTGTTCTAAGTTTTGGGGTCACATAGAAATATCCTAGTTTTCCATGAAAATATGTCTGAAATGAGTTTGAACAGGAAATATAGCAAAATGAAAAAAGGAAATATAGTCACTGACATGGTTAGAAATAATGATTTTAATTTAAATGATTATTGTGTCCTTCCAATTTTGCTTTCGTCAAAGGATTCTCCATATGCAGCAATTACAGCCTTACAGACCTTTGGTGTAGTTCTCAGTTTGTTGAGGTAATCTGAAGAGATTTCACCATATTCTTCTTTAAGCACCTCCCACAAGTTGGATTGGCTTGATTGGCACTTATGTACCATGCGGTCAAGCTGCTCAGTAGAGTGGAGATCCAGTGACTTTTCTGGCCACTGGCCATTACAGACAGAATACAGCTGGCTGATTCTTCCCTGAATAGTTCTTTCATAGTTTGGAAATGTGTTTTGCCATTGTCCTATTATAGGTGCCATCCACCAGATAGGGCATGGTGTTGCAAAATGGAGTGATAGCCTTCCTTCTTTAAGATCCCGTTCACCCTCTACATATCTCACACTTTACCACCATCATAGCACCCCCCATACCATCACATTGCCTCCACCTTTCTTGACAGATAGCGCCAAGCACTCCTCCAGGATCTTTTCATTTGGTCTCCATCTCACAAATGTTCTTAGTGATCCGAAAACCTCAAACGTAGATGTGTTTTTCCCAGTCTTTCTCTTTCCAGTGTCTGTAATATTTTGCCCATCTTAATCTTTTCTTTTTATTGGCCAGTCTTAGATATGGCTTTTTCATTGCAACTCTGCCTAGAAGGCCAGCCGCCCAGACACAGCTTTTCACTTTTTAGGCTAAGACGTCTGTCACCACCGATGTGTTTTACGGGTACTTTTTAATGAAGCTGCAAGTTGAGGACATTTGAGGCATTTGTTTCTCGAACTAGACACTCTAATGTATTTGTCCTCTTGCTTAGTTGTACAATTGGGCCTCCCACTGCTCTTTCTATTCTGGTTAGATCCAGTTGCACTGTTCTGTGAGAGGAGCAGTCTGCAACGATGAATAAGATCTTCAGTTTCTTGCAAAATCCCTCACATGTAATTGTCTTCATTTCTCAGAATTAGAATAGACTGACCAATTTCAGAAGAAAGTTCTTTGTTTCTGGCCACTTTGAGTCTGTAATCAAACCCACATTTGCTGATGCTACAGATACTCAAGTAGTCTAAGATTGTCCCATTTGTTTAGCTTTATGTACTTATCGCGCAACATCTTTGGAGCGATTGTTTCCTTTTCCCTTGTCTTTGAATGGTAGGGTTATTGAAAGGTGCATCCCAACTGCATTCAAATGTGCATTTTGTATGTTGCAGGTTTTAACATTTTCTTCCATGTTCCCCCTTTTAGCTCATTTAGGGAGGCAACAATAAATGTACAATATAAATATAGATATTTACTGTTGTTATTTAATTTTTGCTACCAGGAGGCAAGAGATGAATCTTTAAGACTATGAATATCAGAAGTCCTCTATAGCTTCAGACTTTAATCATGAAATAGGTAAAATCAATTTTGTGTGTGTGTGTTTCGGTTTTCTAGTAGATTTACAGGGAGAGATTCAGGTGCAAGACCACAGTTAGTTTATGAAGTCTACTGTTGCCTGTGATACAGTCTGGGGTCACACACAAGGTCAGGCATCACAAGCAACCTTTACCAACTCACTCATAAAACACACAGCAGAAACACACACTGGCCTGAAGAAGCCAATCAATAATTTCTCACCAAGCACTCTGTTTCACCCACACTGCTGAGGTTTCTCGCCACTCTTCCTTGCGGTTGCTATAGAGTCTAGGTTTTGTTTTGATATAAGAAGCTGTACATACCATTGTTGAAGTTGAGAATAAGGTAGGACCATGTGAATTTGTTCCATGATTGAGATTGGTGTGGTGTTACATGATACGTTTCTCAGGACCATTGAATGTCATTGCCTTGTCTTTGTCTCAGATTGAGTTAGAATATTTCTCAACTCCATCTCGCACACCCAGGACCATTTACGCTCAAAAAAAATTCTACGGACCCCATTCAGTTAAAATATTAAATCCAGTTTTTGGTCACATATTTGTGAGTAACCTATAACGCTTCATACTTCACATACTCATGACATTACTGTCCTTAAATCTTGTCCCTTAAATCATATTGTATAGAACACGCACAGAACTATAGAATCCAGCAAGTAAAACTGAAATTAACACTATAACCTTCTAAAAACGTGTGCTATGCTAGCATTTGTCATTGTTGTACTATGATTGTTAGATTAACCTATAATGCACTTTTAGGACCACTAAAGATTTTTGTCAAATTTATAAATGTATTTGCCATTAATGCTCTGCCCTATATATGAATGTGATAAAGCAGTTATCCTTGGTAATAATAGATGTATGTAGAAAATGCATCATGAGTGATCAAGATCTTGAAATGTCTTTCCAATATCTGAGAGTCATTAGGAATGAAGTGGTTCATGCCAGCCTGTGGAATAATATGATGTTTTTAGGAGTCCAGTGGCAATGTGTTTTGCAAACTTAGCAATCACCAGTCTATAGTAAGGAAACAGAATATGCCAATAGCAGATTTTATAGGGCAATTCTATTGTCTGATTCCTTTCTTTGCCATTAGGGGACTTGGGGGACAATTCTTTGTATTTTGAGTTGCATGCTCACTAAGGGGAAACTATGTTAAATGTAACAGACTGTGTCTTTCTATCTATTATTTAGAGACCAATTCTGGTTAGTAATTCTTTGTAAACTGTCTCTGTCTCAATATGCATTTTTTTTGCCATATGTTAGAGTGAAATATTAACAAAATAATCTGTAGTTTTTTAGCTCTTATTATGGTGGCTCTCTGACACATTTACCAGTATAGTTTCAAACATTTCACTCTGTCTTGATTTGTTTCATTCTTGACTGTCTTAAAGAAGCAATCTGGGATTTTATATTAACAACAAATATGTATCCCTATTTTGGGCTGGATGTGTAATATGTTGCTCAAATTTGCTAAATCTATATGTAGAATCATTATCAAAATTATTTATGTGGGCTAGATATCGGCAGATATCAGCACATACATGACACACAGTTTACTTCTACAACCAGTGGCCAAAAATCCTAGCAGGCATCATTAAGGTGGTTTTGAACTCGAAACTGCTTGACATCACATTTGCCAACCGAAATATGTTCTGCCCATTTTCAGCACCTGTGGTGGAAATGTAACCAGGCAGAGTAGAGCTTGACTCGTTGCAGCTCAGTGGTGTGAAAAACTATGCGCTATCTGCACACAGCCTGTCAGTTGTGATGACAATTGTGTATGTTTTTTGTGCCCTGCAGTTCAAAGTCAGAATCTGGTGACAGACGATGTGGCGGTGGTGGAGGGTGAGATAGCCGTCATCAGCTGCCGGGTGAAGAACAACGATGACTCGGTTATCCAGCTCCTCAACCCCAACAGACAGACCATCTACTTCAGAGATGTCCGACGTGAGTACCACACACGTACACGCATACGTTGACATACACCCAAACACACTTGAATGCGCATGCGGGCTGTGCCTACTCAACACACAAGAAGGTGCACACACACACACACACACACACAGACATATGAATAGGCCTTTAATACTCCCCACTAGGAGCAACTGGGAGCGCTCATAACATCAATGGCCCAGGGTGGTGAAATGTCGCAGAAGGGTGAAAATGTATGGGGGTGACGGAAGGCTCAACCTTTTGTTATTAATGACTATACCTGTCAAAACGCATATGTATTGGAAAGAAGAAACCATGGTATCTAGACCTGAATACCTTTGTGCCAGAGGGAACACATTATCCTGTCATCTTGACTGAGCTCACGGGCGCTCAATGTGCCCCAAGAAGTCGCTAGAGCGCAATGGCAGTTACATGCAAACGCTTACCCCCAAAGCCTATGTGGTACTTGCCAATGGCAGTGTCCTTTGCAGGACCCCCGGTCTAATCCAAACCCCGGTCCTGCAATGAAGCGGCTAACTGGGAGACAGTGACTTACTGCTGCACCATTCAGGGGCCCCCCTTTCTGTGTAGTTCTACGCTGGCAGACAAACACACTGACACACTTTCACATATTGTCACATGCAGTCTCAATAGCCTTTCAGCCCCCTTCCGAGACTACAGACAAACAAGAATATAGCATAGCCCTGATGGAACCGCACGTTCAAGCCCCCTTTTGTCTGCCACCACGCTTAAGGCCCACACACAATGAAGAGCGGCCCTCAGAAGGCCTCTCATCGATCTCTGAAGCATCCAGCGTTGTATCCCTGCCTCCCGTCCCATAACGACAAACTCTTCCCTGTCCAAGCAGTCGCAGCCCCACGTTGGCATGTCTTCACGATCCCCGGCTTACTTGAATCGTCTCGCCGTGTTGTTCTGTTTTGCCAGGGCACATAATATCAAGCCCACAGCTGGTTGTCAAGGGCATCTCATGATTCCGATGGGGTGCCTTGATCTCTTGTGATCTTTACTCAGGAACACAGGGGCATTTTACTGCATCTGGCCTGTTTAATTAAAGCTTCACTCTAAAACCCATCTCCCCTGGATTATCATATTGGGCCTCTCCGACTGATATCCCTTTTGGGGGAAAATAAGCAGGGGAGGGAAGGAGAGAGGTTATACAGTGACATCCTCGTATTGGAAAAGCTTAGCGGTTCTGTAGTTCTCCATTGTAAATGTATGTTACCAGACTTCTGGTTTCCCAGTAAAAATATGGACGTACTGTGGATGAAAAATCTTTAGGTTTAATTCAAATCATTGTTCAGTCAAAGGTAAACTTAAACAAAAGCAATTCTATAGGCTAAAGGCTACTAATCTAAATATTCAAACTAGGCTACATCAACAGGTGTTGTGTGGTGACTGAGTGGATTAGGCTTAAATTCTGACAAGTACAATAATAAACCATGATATTTCAGACATATTTTGATTTTAGTTTTAACTCGTTTAGTTTTAAATTATTACCAGGAGGGATTCAGTTTTGGTGGGATAATATCTAAACCAGGAGTAGGCACACACTTTTGCGCTGGCACTTCCGTAGTTATTACGCAGACACTTTGAACATGGTCTGTGGGTGGGCAGAAGGCTTTTTGAAGACAACTGACAAAGGCTGTGTGAGGAGTCTGCTGAACTCCGGTATGTAACCTGTCTAAAAGAAGCCTCTGCATTACCGAAGGACACCTTTTCCTTACCTTTAACACCACCAAGAACCAATCTATTAATGAGGATATCACCTCCATCTCCTCCGGTTTTTCAAAGCACTGACCTCGCATTAAGGGGCCACAGCCTCCAAGTCCAAAAGGTCACTGTTTCCATTCTCTCTGTCACTCACTTTATCATTAAAAGGTATCGCTCTCCTGTGCTGTTCAAAGGAAAGATGGTGAGAACCCCATGTTACCAGCTAAAGGGCCATGAGCAAGCGGAAAAATGGGTCCCACAAGTTGTGTTTTAATACCATTCAAAAATATGTGTGTATGTGCTTAGAGTATTTGCAATAGAGCAAATTGACCCTCCCCACATTGCCTTCTTTCTCACTCCTTAATAAAACTTTGATGGGCTCTTGTTGCAAAGTAGCATGACCCACTAATCAGAATGGATTGCAGACACTTACTAACAGGCTAGGAGCTGTCTCCAAGAAGATGGAGTCAGCCTTCCTCTATGAAACCAGAGAGGAACACACCAAATGAGATACAGTACGAAAACAGAAGGAGTGAGATAGGAGAAATATAGAGGAAAGAAATAACCCATAGCAAGTTTGGTTTATCTCATCTCTATATTTTTCGCTCTATAATTTGGAGTTTATTTTCGCCCTTCTGTTTACAGTCATCTTCATTTCAATGCAGAGATTGCCGTGACTCACTGGATTTGGCTGTGTGTGTTTGCACTGCCTTTTGAGCCGCATCACCCATTTCTTCGATGATGCCCAATGGACCTTTGGCTATTCGCGATAAAACGAAAATAAGCAATGTATATTCAACACCACTTTAGGCAACTGTCCACCCCTTGCAAATGAAATTGACGCGATTGTCCACATTGATCTGACCCAGGCAAATAAATTACAATTCTTGGACAGAATGTTTTCTGTTTTATTGTCTCATACCTAAGTAGGATGCCTATATTCATGAGATGGCCTTCTAGTATGAGGTTAATAACAAACTATAAAAGGATATTTAAATAAGTAAAAGCTAGGCAAAAACTAAAGCAGAAAGCAACACTGATTAAGGAATGTTCAGTGCTAGCCTGTGCAATCAGAATCCACGTTCTAGGGCTGTTTTTCCCCAGCGGACTGGGAAATGTTTAGGGAGTCCACTGGGGGGAGCATCAGTGACTTCAAAGAATTTGTCACTGGATTTATCAATAAATGCATTGAGGGTATTTTCTCCCACATGGACTGTTAAAACATGTCAAAATATAATGTCTTTTAGTCGTTGGAAAAAATGACCCTCACATTTAGTTAATATATGGTTGACTTGCCCTATTACGATTTTGAAACTCCTTGTGGTGGCTTGGGCGTCTGGGAGATCAACTGAGGTTGTATCCGTGCGTTCCCTCTTGCACTTCAGGATACTGGTGAGGGTATGCAACATCAAATTCAGTGTGCCAACAATTAGTACCCTCAATTAGAACGTGTGCTCAGCCCGCTCCTCTAATCTAGGCTTGACCACATGCTAATTCAGTTCAATCATTGTGTTTTCTGATGAGGCTGACAACCGTGGTTGGCCTGATGTTCAATGATGATAAGACTTCCTAATGTTAGAGACCTGTCATTTGGGTGCATAGTAAAACTGAGAAGCTAATGGTGGACTTGAGGTGACAGAAGAGAAAGCTTCACATGTTTTCTCACAGGCTCTCATATAATCCAAACACATTGACATTTTGGTGAATAATCGAAATGTGTACCAAATGTGCCCAACCCTGTTCCTGGAGATCTACTGTCCTGTAGGTTTTCTCTCCAACTCAAATTTAGCACACCGGATTCTTATAATTATATATGGTAGAATGAAAAGCTTAATCAGGTCAGTCACATGGGGTTGAAGCGAACCTGCAGGACAGTTGATCTCCAGGAACAGGGTTGGGCAGGCCTGATCTAAAGCTTACTCTGAATGGTGTTGAGGTCAGTGCAATGGGCATAATCCTACTTTCACAGGCCACATTGACTACTTTTCTTATGGCTTATAGTTTTTCTAGCCAACATGCTTCAACATGCTGCACTATTGCTTGTTTTGGGGGGTTTAGGTTGGGTATTTATGTATGCACTTTATGAATACTTCAGATGTAAAAGCAAACTTTAATTGACTGAGGAAGAGAAAGATTGACCCAGGTATTCATAATCATCGAAGAATGTCCCTGAAATGAAATGGACATGATACAATACTATTGTTTCTCCTGTTGTCTGCTTTATGGTGCTGTTGAAAAAATAGAAACTATGACTAGTGTATTCTAGTTTGAGTAAAAGTGTACTGCAGTATTTTAGGAATTTTAAGGCCCTCCTTTCACCAGACCAACTGAAAATGGGTTGAAAGAAGTGAGAGGGGCTGGAAAAAGAGATGAGATAAGGGTCATCCTCCTTGTTGTAATGCCTCTGATCGAAAAGAAGGAGGAGTCTGGGAGAAATACTTGAGAAATACCTTGCCAGACAAGATTTGACAAGCTTCCTGGCTGGCCTTTTCTTTACCGTTCTATCTATTATTCCGTCTGATATTTAATGCATGTCAACCTACCCATTCCCCCCAGTCAGTTTTCTAGTCAGCCATGGCATTGTGGCTATAGAATCTAGGGCAATATATTCCTTCTTTTGACATGCACACTTTCTATTGTGGAATTTTGTTGAAAAGGATTAAACAGCTTTTAATAAGGCGCAATAGATATTGATATAATGACTTGATAGGCTGTATTATACCAGCCATGTTACATTTCCCACTAAGTGAATGAATTCTTTCACGCTGTAGATCCAGTACTTTTCTCACTCTCTCTGTTTGCAGCAGTAATACTATGACTCTGCATGGACATGTACACCTAATTAAAGGATCCATACTGTTTTAATACGCATTCATTTCCATGTATCTTTTACTATAGGTATAAGATTTTAATATACCTACAAATAATACCGTATGTTTGGTAAAATCTTGATCAATGATTCCTGTCTTCACTATACACCCATGGTAAGTATTTTTACTGAAGGAATCTGGGGGCTCAATATTTTTGGGGATCATTAAGGCTAAAACAACCAGGAGAGTCACTGCCTTTGAGCTTTTTAATATCTGAGTATGGTTCATGTTATATAAACCTCCTACTTCTTTCATTATTGTACATGGATATGTGATATTAATTGGATGAACATGTCAATTGGTCATAAAACCTACAACCCTTTTTATTTGTAGCTTAGTCAAGCAAACATAATGCCAATTTGGTCATGTCATTATGTGTCACCTGATTCCATTATGTTTCTGCTAGATGCAACCAAAAGCTAAGCTAAGGAGTCAGTGGAAAATCACCCTCATCAGGTGCACTTCCAAACAAATTCCTTACAAACTACCAGTTGGAGCTACAAAATAATAAAATATGTTCAATATTCAATTGCATCTCTGGAACCAAGGAGGTGATATTGGTTTTGCACTAGGATTCCCACAGGACGATTTGCAATGGTAAGGGTCAGCACAGCACACAGTGGGAAAATGGACAATAATTCCGAACCATCAAATGACATTTTGATACAGGCAAAACAAATAAGTAAATATTAAAGTTATCAGCATTTATTCTCCATCACACTCAAGACAGTTGCATTGTTATTATTTGATAGGACAAAATATAAAATCTATGCTAAATTAATCTTAAAACAATTGCATATGTTAACTTTGCACACAGGGAATTTTAAGCATCAGACCAGAATGTGTTAAACTAAGCAGTTTTTTTAAATTATTGAAACACCTGCAATATGGCTAATTGACCAAGGTTGGCCTTTAACAAGAGTTAGCTTGCTTTTACAGGCCAATCATTTGAACCACTTTTTTCAAAGAAATGTTGTTTTCCTTAGTGGAATATCTTCCTACGTTTGACCCATTTGGACAGCACTGCCGCAGCAAGTGCTTCTGGGTACATGCTGCATGTCCATCCGTTGTCTCCCCCGGAGTGAGCTGGATGTTGTAGGTAGTTGCTGTTGTTCTGCCGTAACAGGGAACAACCTGATGGGCCAGGCCTCACAGCCAGGATCTGCTTGTTTTTAGGAACCACTGCGCTACAGACAGGACATTGGACACTGAGCAGTTCTGTTGCAAGCCCTAAAAAGCACTGCTAAATAACGGCCTAAATAAAGGAAACGGTTGAGTAAATC
The DNA here is from genome assembly GCA_016801105.1 of Esox niger. NCBI lineage: Eukaryota > Metazoa > Chordata > Actinopteri > Esociformes > Esocidae > Esox > Esox niger. Next base: position 56,727 of record JACXGJ010002248.1, on the reverse strand, counting down.
AGGGATAAAAGCTATATTGAAGGCACAAGTTTGGAATTAATATCCCATCATAATTAGGGTCAGTGCCTCTCATTGGAGTGTTTTAATCCCAGCACTTCCTTTCAATCAATACATATCATGTAATCATTAGCGTCAGCCTGCCCCTCGCACTGACAGGCCTAACCCTGTTTAAAAGCCAGCTACTTTAATTAGTCACACATTATCTGTGTGCCACATTAGCCTCTGTTGTTTTAGCTATCATTATCAGAGTAAAGCCATGCAAAATGACTTGTGGCACTAAAAAGTAGCAAACTTCGAAAATGTATTGCTAAATAGACCATGAGGGGTTATGTTTTGTTTTAAATGTCAATGTTTTTCTCAGTTGTAAGTAGTAGAGCTATTCTTGAAACAGTTAGTTTCTTAACCTGAATGCGCATTCTTGTTAGCTATTTCTTTTGTCTCTTACTGTCATATTTCTATGATAATAAACAAGCACCACCTTGGCAACTGGATTAAAAACAGACACAATTAGTTTACAGCAACAGGTTTTATCCCTGCTCTTTGAAGTGCCACCAGATGAAGCACTTGGATATTTCCAGGTGCTGGGTTTTGGGGGTTGGTCAGGAAGGTTGAGTGCATTAACCTGAGAGGAGAAAGGGGGGACGACAGTAGAGAAAGATCCATGTTCTGTGTTTCTTTGCTGTCTCCACTCTGGGGAGGTCTGAAGCATCATTCTTTACATCGGGCAGAACACGAGAAGGCTTCATCACCTCCTTTGAAGTATAACGTCCGCGGGTTTGACTGACACCTTCCCTCTCCTCCTCCTCCTCTTTCTTCCCTTGCTCACTCTCCTGCTTTCGCTCTCTTTTGGCATGAAAGCGAAAGCGCTCTACCCCATCTCTCTCACAACCATGCATGGCTTTCATGTTCCCGCTTCCGCAAAATCGTAATGGTGACAGAGATTATTTCTTAATTCTGTTATTTGTTTCTGTTTATTTTCCGATTTATTCATGCCACCTCTTTTGTGGTTGCCTTTGCTCCTTTGAACTGGGCTGCGGGTGAGAATAGACATAGTGTAGGGAGAGAAGACAGAGCGGTAAATGGCTGCTGTGGAGATGTTGGAGGTGGTGGGGGCGAGGCTTTAATCTTAACCAGACACGTTTGCCAGGCAAAACTAAGCCCTAATGGACTCCTCATTATTCTGTGTGTTTGTGTGACTGTGTGTGTGTGTGTGTGTGTGTGTGTGTGTGTGTGTGTGTGTGTGTGTGTGTGT